>JAOSBK010052078.1:0-17452 GCA_027568895.1 Erythroxylum shatona
AACCATGAACCTAATTTTTCAGGTTCGGTTCGAACCGAACCTAAACTCAGGTTCGGTTAACCTTATTTACAGGTTCGGTTCATGAGGTTCAGGTCTGATTCACAAGTTCACGGATTTTTTTGAACACCCCTAGAGTTGGTACATAAAAAATAAGACAGAGGATCTCAAGTGTTTTTAGCAAAAACATCAAGGCGGAGTGTTAAGCCAATAATGTTTTTGTTGTATTTGGTGGAGAATGAAATGACTTTTTGTTAATCTCCTTAAAATTAGGGAGACAAACTGATGGAGCAGGAAGCATAGTTACCTGCTTTGTACTTTTTACGTATATATAAATATGAATGACAAATCTCTATGCTTGTGCACTTTTTTGTATCTTGTTCAGCTTTCTCTCCTTCTCCTTACTTTTTTGTTTAAAAACAACATGGAGGCACTCTTTATCATTTCTTTGGGTCCAAGGAAAGCAATTAAATACTATATATTCAATGTGTAAGGTTTCAGACTACAAATTCTTTTCCTCATCTGAATTCCTCTCATCTGTTTACTTCAACGTAAATTATTTGCAGTTCTAGATGCATAAATTTTGATTTGGTCGTACCAATGTCCAGATTTTCATTTTCTTATCAGGATTTTGGATTTATGAGAATTTTCATTTTGAAAGCAATAATTTCAAAGTTGTTAATAATCAATATGGGTCCTTAGCCCTACCCTGGAGGGGTACACTTTCAACGTTTTAAAAGCTAAGTAACCTCGTAGATACAATAATTGTTAGCCAACTGTTGACAATAAGACTCCTGCTATTTGACGAAAGATCAAAACCAGACAAATACTATCTTTTTTTTGTTAGATTACGAGGTATCATAAGATGATCTTAATTATGAGAAGATGCCTTTAAGTCATCCACTCTCAGACTAATTCTCGCTCGTACCGAGTCAGTCCGTAAAAGATAAAGTGCTGACTAAATAGATTTTTCTATTCTTAAGACTCGAACTCGAGACCTCTGATTAAAGGATGAAAATACTAAACCAGTTACATCAACAAATTTGGTTCAGACAAATACTATCAATCCATGCAGCCTGTGCTTTGGTTTTAGTCAAAGCCTTGATTACGTAAACTATTCTAAGACCATCTATGCAGCCCCACCTGAGCCTGGGAACCATTTAACGCATTGGTGGTGGGGTATGAGGTTTTTCCCAAGTTGTTTCCTGGGTCTACAAGTTTAGTCCCTACCTGTTGATTCAGACAAGTTCCTTCCACCTCTCAAAAAGTGCAACCTGGCGCTTGAAATCCGAAGTTTGTTCGAAAGTAACACATAAAAAGTAAATATTTGAATTCATGAGTATATGAAGTATGATTATGAGCCTGCCACGTTCCTTTAAAGGACATCACAACTCTGTTGACACAAATATGCATTCAATGTTTTCGTGCCCGAGAATTTTTATACTCTTTCTTATTTAAAATAATTGTCGTTTTAAAGAAATATACATTTATTAAGAAAGTTAGTGAAATATTTAATATACCCTTATTAATTACTTGTTGAATTACTTTGAAAATATAATCTGTATAATTAAGATGTGAGAGAAATTAAAGGGTAATTTTTGAAATAAAATTATAAACATGTATAAAAAATCGTAAACGATACTTATTTTGAATAATTAAAATCTCTTTAAAACGACACTTATTTTGAATAGGAGAAAGTATTCGTTACATCAAATTCATTTTCTTTTTTTTGTTTCTAATCGTCATTTCAATAACATGAACTTTCATCTTTGCATGGCCGACCTTCCCTCCCCATTTTTTTGGTTATTTAAATTCATCTGCAGGGCCTATCCGCTCCATTCGGCAGTAGCGAAGAGCATGATGAGATTGAATCACTTGCGCTATTTTTAACAAAACTCTACTGATACCAAATTGCGCACTTATTATCTTAATCACAATAGGACTTAAATTTTAGGTTCACGTTTTAACTGCATTATCAGGAATGCATATGTATAAACTTTTTGACTAGTTTAATCGCAGCGATTATATATTTTTTTGTGCTAATTTGTTATTTTAAAACTTTTATTTTAGGACTAAATATTAAAAATAATTCAAATTTATTATAAAATATCAGTTTTATGTAAATTTTATTTTTTAACTAAGAAACAGAACAATAAATATTATTATTTTCAATAATTAAATAATTCAACCGATTTGGTCAATTTTAATCGTAAATATCTTGAACCGTTCACTTTTCGGTTCGATTTACTTTAATAACTCTTATTACAAAAAAATGATTAATTCATCAGTCAATTCTTTTTAATCAATAAGTTTTTATAACCTAAAATAAATAAATAAATAAATTTTTATTTAATAATCTCTTTTTTAATTAAAATTTAAAATTTTGATGGATAAAAACAATCTTTTTTACTCATATTTTAAATTATCTAATTTTTCCAATATTTAGATGGTTTTATGATAAACTAATATCAGTTACACCTTTTAACCTTTAAATATCTTGTCTTATCAGTTTAATTTTCGGTCCAATTTTTAAATTCTATAACAAAAAATGAGAACATTTGTTTTTCTACCAAACTACTAAAACCAATATGGTCTTAAATTGCCATAGAAATAACAAAAGTTAATGTTTTACTTGACAATGTGTTACAATTAATACTAAAATTTAAAAGCTTTTTAATCAAAAACTAAAGTCTGCCTCTAACTGAAGTTTTACATAAATTTTGTAATTTTTTTAGTAATCAACCTTTTATTCTATTACTTTCTAATAATTTTTAAACTTCATATATATTTAGATAATCAATTAGGTGGTAAAGATTTGCCCACGTAAGTAGAACACCTAAATCTTATGTCTCATAACATACAAAGCTTGCAAGAAATAGCAAAGATCACATGGTATCAACCAAACAATCATCTTTTTTGTCGTTAGACAACGAAACTCAAACTTTCTCAAAGAATTCGGTAAGAGAACAGCTGCTATTTTTTTTTTTTTTTATCACCAATGATGTGTCTCTTTATTTTCAGTTCATAATAATCGTATCTCCACAACACTAATGAAGTAGCAAAATAGTCCAAGCACAACCCTATGTAGTACAAAGTATAAACCTTGTCCTGGAATTTATTGAGTTTTTGCAGAATTGATGTGAGGAGTACTGTCCTTCAGGCTTTTTGAAGATAACTCCTGGCTATTTTTCCATTTCCACCCTCAGGAAGAAACCCACCGGGCTTGTACTCACTGCCAGTTCCATAGAGTATCCTTAAAATTTCAGGAGGTGTACGACTGTAAGAAAGTGAGTTTGTATCCGCTGATAAGACGTTGCTTTCAGTCCTATTCTCTGCTCCGAGGTACAGAGGTACAATCAGACCTTCGTCTTTGATTCCACATTTGGCAAGTGAATTCCTGAGCCTAGAAATTCCGATTGTGAACTCTGCCACTGTGATGTCATAAGGGTACACCTTGTTGTAAGCTTTCTCGTACAGTAAAGCTCTTATCACCGCATCTTGTCCGGACTCTACCCCTAAGAGGCCAGCAACAAGCTGCATCCAAATAACATTCGGAAGATTTAATCATATAAGAATGACAAGGATCAAACTTTAAGCTTCTTACCGCTTTGGAAGTGTAGTTGGCTAGGTTTGGAATGGTGCCCACATATCCCACCAGTCCCACATAGGGAATCACGTAGCACGACAAGAGATAGTGGATTGAGTCGTAGTAAGGATCAAACGGAGGATGCAGCTTGTAGCCAATTGCCTGGTCGAACACTTTGGCAAAATTTTCACGGCTCAGGTCATACAAAGGTCTTGGAACTCCACCAAATGTTTTTAAAATAGCCCTGAAAACGATCAATGATATACAGCACTGCATCAGACGCAACAGAATACAGAATAAACAGAGGAAGCATGCTGCACACGGACATCTACTTTAACCATAAACATTGATAACCTTAGATGACCAACTTCTTGGTAACCAAATTCCTCGATTATGCGACAAGTTACAGGGTCAAGGTTAGCCTTCTGAGCTCCAACCGGAGGAGGACCGCCTTGTGCGAATTCTGGCTCAAAATAGTCGAGCCCTTTACCCGTGGCACCATGCAAGAAATATTCTGCTTCGAAGAACTCCAAGTTCAGAGCGAACTGTATACGGTCCTTGTCGCTGGCCTCGATAGGACCGCAGTAAGCATTATTAGCATGCACAAGGGCAGGGGCCAACAGAAGAAGAGAAGCCAAGACAAAGAAGATTTCGGATGTTGCCATTTTTAGAGCTGTTAATGTAACCAGAGATTATTTGATACCTCCATGAATTGGCAATCGTTAGTTTATATATTACTTAGTTATTTGTCAATGCCTACATCAGGAAATGGACGAATGCCCCAATTCAATTACGTGCCAAGAATTATTTTGGAAATCGTAATTGATTTAGTGGACCACGAATTTATAATCATAATCTTGAGGAAGCATAAATCTTGATAACATATATATGGTATATACATGTCATAATTTATCGAATATAATAATCTAAGAGAAAAACTAATTTTGACAATATCGTGTTGGTTCACGTCATCTGAAATTATCACTCTAAATACTCCTCAAGTCCGCCAACAATATTTAATGTCTAATTTTTCAGATTTCAGATTCTTTTCCCACACGAATCCCTTTCATTTTTTCCTTAGGTCCTATTTCTGTCAGCATATATAAACTAACGCAGTGTATAGTTGTTGATTGGCGGAGTCAGATAACAAAACATAAAAATTTTGTGTCTCGTTATATTTGATTGCGCCTTAATTTATTTTTGTTCTGACTTCAGATCATAGAAATATAAATTTTTTGTTTCTTAAAAAATCGGAGTCCAAAATTTCTTATTTTTATGATAGAAAAAAAAAACATAAGTAACTTCCAGAAATATCCATTCCCTATAAATTTTCTACTTAATATTAAATTTATTATTATTATTATTATTATTGTTGTTGTTGTTATTGTTGTTGTTATTATTAATTATTGTTATTATTATTATTATTATTATTATACGAAATTAATTATCTTATTATTATTGTTGTTATTTTTGTTGTTGTTGCTGTTATTGTTATTATTATTATTATTATTAAACAAAATTAATTTCTTATTGTTATTGTTATTATTATTATTATTATTTGTTAACTTTTTTACTAATACAAATCATTCATTTTAAAATAATCAATGAATTACATATTTTCAATCATATTATGCTGCAGGGATACTTTAGTCATTAACACTGTTTTTTATATCCTGTCAACTGCAACCAAATACATTTCTGTCCTCGAGGCCAGCACATTTTTATCTGTTTTGTCTATCACAACTAAATACTTCACTGTCTCCAATTTTTGTTTTGTTCTATCTCCAAATTTTTGTTTCGTTCTATCTCAGCATATAGATCACAGTAACCATACGCACCATAATTGCACTTCTAGGGCAGAAATATTGACTTGATCTTTTATAATGCTGATGTTTTTATTTTCTTCTCAGATTTTTTATGTGATGAGAATTTCATTTTGTAAGGATAGGATACATAATTTCAGGAGTACCTACGCTTTCTTAATAATTTTTTCTTTGCATTACTAAATGGGGATAAATCTCTCCAATGTACTAGAAAGAACAAAAGTTATTAACTTCATATTAGGGCAAAACTATCCGTTTGGTAGCCTAATAATTAGTCACCACATGATCCTTGCCATAATGAACAAAGCATTACGGATCTCAAGTAATCAATGGAGGGGTACTTCTTCAATGTTTACAGAACTATGTAATCTCATGTATATGGCAACTAAACAGAGGTAAGCAACCTCGTATATAGATATTACAATTGTTAGCCACTGCTGATACTGATAAGCCAACTGTTGATTCTGATACTTTTGCGACCTGACAAATGATCAAATCAAGATAACATGTGGTGTGAGCAGTGGTTTTATTCAAAAGCTTGATCAAGTAAGCCATGCTAAAGCCTCTAGTATTCTATTTGCATGCGACCCGACTTTAGATTGGAAGGATACAACGTAAGGTGGTGGGATTGGTGGTTTTTCCGTAAGTCATTTCCTCTGTAAATCTTCCACTTGTATTCTATTGATGGTGGCATGTATACCTCATTAGCCTAATAGCCCGCAACCTTGGATGCATGTTTGCTGCAGATTACTAATTTTCCTTGGATAGTTACATACTATAAAAGTCACTGTCTTCGTATTGTTACTTTGACGCTTCTTTTCTTTTCCAGTTTCCCAACTTCCACCCATAATCCTTTTGCACGTGGAAGGTAGTATGTAAGCTCAGACGTCATTTCATTTGATCGGGTGAGCTAATATTGCCGAATGGTCTCTACTTTTGACCTAGTTGTCACAAGTTACTTGTAAACTGGATGTTGTGCAAAGATTTCTTTGAGCGTGACAACTGCACGATAACTGGAGATACCAAAACTTCAGTCTTTTGTGTTCAGACAGAAACTCAAGTCTCAATCATCATTTAATAGGGGTTGCAACTTGCAACTTTGCAAGGATATCAATAGCTTGTAGATGAAAATGTAGCTACGTCCCTTTCTCCATGTTGGATAGGATCATAAGAGTGTCCAGCGACCATTGTCAGAGTTGTTATCCGAAGTCTAGAACATGATTCCCGAACGTAAAGAATAAAGAAATGAACTTCAAAGGAACAAAATGCTTAAGGTTTCGTACAATAATTGCCAATCAATCTTGTCGTGGCGTGACGAAACCTTCTCCCTGCTCACATGTATGAGGGCTAATCGTGCCCATCCACACATGTATCATGGTTCTGTTTTGAGTCTCAAACCCATCAAAACAAAAGATGATTACAGACAACAAATTGCCCTGAAACAACCCGGATGTATTCGACTGATAAAGGGCCTGAATACTGACCTTGGAGAGCTACCCGGGCATTATTCTCAGATTAGTTTGTCAGTTCCTTGTGCTCTGTTAATTATATATATATTTAATATTGGCAGTCATCGTCAAAGCTGAAGCTTGACAAATTTTTGAATTCGCCATTGCCATTCCTCTGTTCTAGGGGAAAAAGCAAGGATAAAGCAACAGCAAAATGAACTGACAATAATAAGCACAACATGGCAAAAGGCGATTGGCTCATAACTTGATTCATTTCGGTACTTCAAGAAAATATTAACCTAATCTCAAAGGATGGGGGAGTACAGGAAAAGTTTCCGCTTTAAATACAATGCTTATAGTTGGATGACTGAGTTTACACGATATAACTCATTTGCTACAACAGAATCAGTTAAATTGTGCAATAACATAAACTTAAACTGGAGAAAAAGGGATGAGCTTTTGACCAAATAAGAAGAGCACCAAGGACAAAGGGGCTTTACTGAATGATCACCCGCTTTGCACCATCCAAGGTTTTTCTGAGTAGCATTGCAACAGTCATTGGACCTACACCACCAGGAACAGGGGTGATCCACCCGGCTACCTTGCTTGCATCCCTAAAGTCAACATCTCCCACTAGCCTATAACCTGACTTCTTACTTGGGTCATCAATGGCGTCTGTCCCTACATCTATAACTGCTGAACCAGGCTTAATCCAGCTGCCTTTGATCTGGGATTCATGCACACCTAAATGAAACATTCAAAGCTAACAGCACCTTTCTATTTGAAATTAATGTAAAGGAAAGGATCCTTGAAAAATTTTTCTTAATTGACTAGGAAAAGTGAGAATAACCATCAGTTACCATCACTGCTTGTCCTGCTGCTGCAATAATGATGTCAGCTTCTCGTATGATATGTTCTGGATTGTATTGTCAGTACGCGAATGGACTATTGTAACCGTTGCATCTGCTTTTAGAAGCAGCAGTGAAACTGGTAATCCAATAATGTTGCTACGACCCACAACAACCGCCTTTTTTGCCCTTTACAGTTATACCACTTCGTGATAGAAGTTCTAGACAACCCTGCATGATAGATGAAACTGATCATCAGAGAGGTGATCAGATAATTGCAAGAAAGCTTCCAAGTAAATTGTACTAGAAAAGTTACAGAACAAAAAGCATTGCCTTTGGGGTGCAGGGAAGGAAAAGAGGATCTCTGCCTTTCATTGCAAGCTTGCCAATGTTCAGAGGATGAAAACCATCTACATCCTTCTCAATGCTGATTTCACTCAAAACTTTCTCCTCATTTATATGCCTTGGCAAAGGTAGCTGAACCAGTATCCCTGTTAACACAATTGACTGTTCAAAATAAAATGATGGACAACTGAAGTACATGATTTTGCATGTTGTTATTTCTATTAACATTTATGAAATAAAAAAAGTTTAGTCAATTTGTAAGTAAGTAACCCACCGTGTACATCAGTGTTTGAATTTAACTCATGAACCATCCCAATGAGTTCAGCTTCAGACATTTGCTCAGGAAGGTCTATGTCAAAGGACTTTATCCCTACTTCAGCACATGCTTTTCTTTTCATATTCACATAGCTTTGGGAATCTTTCCTGCTGCCTACAATAACTACAGCTAACCCTGGAACCTAAAAAGAAATAAGAAGATAAAGCATGAGAGGCTTACGAACTAATATAAGCATTTTATGACATTAACTCACCAGAAGTAGCAGATCTAATGAAGTGCATCAAGTCATGTTGAACATGCAAATCACAAAAGCTTCCATTTTGCACAAACAGGTTCCTTCTATAAAACATCAAAGGATTGCTTTGATGTTTCACTTTCTAAATTTTCGGCATTCAGTTTCCATGAACATCATAAAGTTCCAAATACTATACTGCTTTCAAAAGCAACAGGGCGGATAAACTCAGAACAGATTCTTTTATCTAATTCAATTATATATTGAAATGCAACCCCGTTACAGATTGCACGCACAATTTACCGCCAGAAGAAAGCATCCAACTTTATAAGTGCAACTCGAGTTGAAAGCAGTGACCTTGCATAGAACGGCATTCACATTATATCAAACAGCTACAGAGCGACTGCTCTCTTGCACAAAGAAGTCAACTAACTAAATTATATTAAGAAAAGGAACGAAAACTGGTAGTTCATATGGCTAATTCACTATACGAATCTTAAGAACTTCAATGCACCTTCATCTGAAAGAGAGAGAGAGACAGAGAGAGACGCAAGCATGGACCCAACAAACACCCCAACAGAACATCAAATTCAAAAAGAACTCAAGCATTTGTTAAAAAAAATCAAGAACACCCCTTTTCATTTCATTAACCTTTCTAAATAAAAGAAGAAGGAAAATGAAAGAGAACAGTCAGGTCAAACCATAGCAAGAAACTAACAAACTTCGGAGAAGACAAGTGCTACCAATAAAGTAGACCAGATAAGATAGTGAATAAAAAACGATAAAAGAGTCGACAAACATAAGTAATGACCTTGCCGTACTTTTCGGAGAGCTCACGAACTTCGTTGTTGATCTCAGATCGGATTGTGTGAGCAATGGCCTTTCCGTCGATTAAATTGGCCTTGTGGCTAGATGGCGACGCCATTCTGAGAGATATGTGTTGCTGGACTTCTCCGGTGGTTTAGTTGCCTCCTGTGAAAAATAAGAAGTTAGCTGTAAATATCAATGTTTTAAAAACCGAATCGGTGATCGAATCGGAGAAGTAACTGATTCAAGGGTCAATGGTTCAATCAGAATTTAACCATGGTCGAACTGGTGACTGATAATAAATAAATATAAAATTTTATTTTATATATTATATATATAAGATATTTTTTAAGTATACTATTTAATTATTTATCTAATTGTAAACTTAATTTAAAATCCAAAATTTAACCTAAAAACTTCAAACATACTAGTTTTGTTTTTTAAAATTCACCAACACCTCTCCATTTATCTAATTGTAAACTTTTGATTCATGAAAAGCTCATCTGTAAGTCTAACAAAGCTAAGGTCTCTTAGAGAAAAAAAAACCTAATGTCTTTCTTACGGTGGGCCACGTTACTGACTATTCTTTTATCAAAGAGTTGCTTTAAGCCTTTAATAAGTACTGCGTGGCTGCGTGCAAAGTCCCATCACTTTAACTTTTGTTTTATATGGAATAAATAGTTTCACATAACTTTTAGTTCTTCTATCTTTTTAAATCTAAACAAGTCCATAAACGTAAAGAAAAGCAGAGCCAAACGACGTGAAGCAACCAACGAAGCGTCGTCTCTTTTAAATCCAAACAAGTCCAGAAACGTAAAGAAAAGCAGAGCAAGCAGAGCCAAACGATGTGAATCAACCAACAGAAGTGTCTCCAGGAAGAGAAGCACTACCAGTCCCCATCTCACAAGCTCCTAGTTTCACTACCTAAGAGACAGAGACAGACGTGAGAGAGACACTTGATGAATAGAGCAAACAACGGCAGTGGATAAGATGAGGCTTGAGAGAGCGGCGGTGTCTTCCTTCTCAAGCGGCGATATCTTCTTCTTATTCTACTTTTGAGTTTTATTTGACAGACGTGAGAGAGAGATGTGAGAGAGAGTTATTTTACGTGAACCGGGCAGTTTTCTCTTATACTGGTTCACAGGTTTTTACCGGTCCGACCGTAAAATAAACGGTCCAACCACTCACAAAAAATAAAGGTTAAACCGGACCGTTTTATACTCCGGGTCACTGATTTTCCGGTCCGACCGGCTGGTTCGGTCCCGTTTTTAAAACACTGGTTAGATTTAATTCAGCACTTTTGAAATTAATTCATTTGTATTGGAGTTTAATCCTCTCCATACAGACTGACTTGGGAGTTTAAGATTCTTGCTCTCAAATTTACAAATAAAAATTAGCATTATTCATTTACTTCTACTATCATTTTTCTAGTTCCTATCATTTTCGTATCAAAGTTATGGCTGTCACTTGCTCATTAACCAATGAACCACCCCCACAACACACGATAATGTACCGGAACCAGTAATGCATCAATTAGCCACCATTGCTGCCCGTCTTGAGATATTTGATACCATAGTTGCTGATGTGGCTGCGCTGAAAGCTCAAGTTGACAAGAGAAAGAAGCCAGAGAGCAGTAATGATCATCGATTACGGGGAAAATCTCATTAGAACAATGATTTAGAAGAAAAGAGAGAACATTATAGGGGGTATAAAAATACGATGCATCCTCCTTACACCAAGATAGCATTTCGGAAGTTTGATGGAGGCAACTCCCGTGGTTGGATTTTGAAGGCTGAGAAATACTTTAGGTACTATCAAACGCCTGAAGAATCTAAGGTTGACATGGTTGCTATGTATTTGGAGGGTGATGCACTTGATTTATTCGCTTGGATCAACTCCTAGAGAACAATTTTGTAATGGGAGGAGCTAGTAACTGCGCTTCAAGAACAATATGGTCCTGTTGAATTTATGATTCCTAATGAATATCTCTATGTTGTTCGTCAAACAGGTACAATACAAGAATATCATCAAGAATTTGCCAAACGGTCGGCTCGAGTCAAAAATTGGCCAGAATATTATCTCTTAAGTATTTTTCTTAATGGGCTACGGGATGATTTGAAATCAAATGTAAGGATCCATAAGCCCAGATCTATTTACTGGGCTATGAGTTTGGCACTAGAGTTTGAACAAAAGCCCAATCTGAATCGTGGATCCAAAACAAATCAATGGGTCAATTCCCATAGGCCCAATTTAGCATAGGAATCCCTCTCACATGCTAATCCCCAACTCAACAACCAAATAGCCCCACATACAATCACAGCGGCTTCTTCCTCTCAATCAGTATCGCGACGTCCTTGGAAAGCAATGAGACAACTACGAGTTTCCAAAAGGTTGTGCTATAGGTGTAACGAGAAATTCGCTCCTGGCCATCGCTTACCCTCATGGAGGTGGCCAACGATGACACTTCAATAGAAGATCTAGCCGAGAAAGGTGTTGAAATCGACATAACAGAGGAGTACGTCGAGATATCCTTCCATGCAATCTTGGGTAACCCAACCAACACAACGATGAAGCTACAAGGAGTGCTCAGAGGACGCACAGTGTTGATTTTGGTTGATAGCGGCTCTACCCACAATTTTGTTTACGAAAAAATCGTGGAAGAGCAAAAATTATCGGTAAAAAAGGTACCCTCTTTCAGTGTGCAAATCAGTAATAGGGAGATGATTTGTTGTACTCGCATCTGCCATGATGTCTCCATTCAATTGCTGGGTCTCACAATTACTGAAGATTACTATCCTTTTTTACTTGGTGGAGCTGACTTAGTCTTAGGTATCAAATGGTTTGTTTCCCTAAACACTGTGCAAGTCAATTGGAACGAAATGTTCCTAGTTCTTCATTTGAATGGCAAGAAACACAAGTTCCAGGGGGTGCCACCAAAACCCAATTTAGAAGTCAGTTTTAAGTATTTATCTAGAGATGCAGTCAATTCAAAAAATTCCATCCCTACTCCACTTCAAAAAATACTGAAGAAATCTGAAGCAATATTTCATGAACCTAACAGCTTGCCTCTCTATCGCCAACATGGTCATTCTATTACTCTGCTACCATATTCTAAACCGCCCAACCTCAGACCATACCGTTACCCTTATTTTCAGAAGACCGAAATTGAGCAACAAGTTTATGAGCTACTCAAGAAGGGGTTCATTCAGTCTAGTACTAGCCCTTATGCGAACTTGGCACTACTGGTCAAAAAGAAAGATAACTCATAGAGGATGTGTGTAGATTACAAAGGCCTCAACCACATTACAATTCCTGACAAATACCCAATCCCAAACATAGACGAGCTTTTGGATGAGCTCCATGAAGCTACTATGTTTTCAAAAATTGATCTTTGATCTGGCTACCACCAAATTCGAGTTAATCCCACAGACATCCATAAAATGGCTTTTCAAACCCACTCCGGTCATTATGAATTTGTCGTGATGCCTTTTAGCCTTACGAATGCTCCTTCTACCTTTCAATTAGTTATGAACGATCTCTTCCGACCTTACCTCCGAAAATTCATCCTAGTCTTCTTTGACGACATCTTGGTCTATAGTTCATCATTGGAGCAACACTTAAGCAATTTGCATCACACTTTACAACTTCTTAAGGATCACCAATATTATGCAAAATCATCCAAATGTTTATTTGGACAACTGTGCATATCCTTCTTGGTATCGAGGTGGACCAAGAAAAATTCAGGCAGTCACTGTATGGCCAGTGCCCAATAATGTGAAGGAGTTATATGAATTTTTAGGTTTAACTGGATACTACAAGAGGTTCGTGAAGAATTATGGTATGTTGGCCAAACCACTTACTGAACTCACAAAAAAGAATGCTTTTCACTGGTTTTTGGCAGCAACCCAAGCATTTTTACAACTCAAGAAGGCACTTACTACAGTACACGTTCTATAACTCCCAAATCTCTCTCTACCCTTTGTAATAGAATGTGATGCATCATCGGAAAGGATTGGAGCAATACTTCTTCTGAATGAACATCCCATTGCATATTTCAGTAAGGGTCTTTCTTTTTCAAATCGATTTAAATCTACTTATGATCGGGAATTGCTTGCTTTGGTGCTGTCTTTACAGAAGTGGAGACACTACCTATTTGGGGTGTCAATTTTTTGTTAGAACAGATCACAACAGCATCAAATATCTTCTCAGTCAACATCTGACCACCAATGAACAACAAAGACTCCTCATGAAGATATTGCCTTTTGAATTCACTATTTTGTACAAGGCTGGTCGTGAAAACAGGGGAGCTGATGCTTTATCCAGACGTCCATAACATGCGAAACTGCTAACACTTACACTTCCCATTCCAATTGACTTCTCACATTGGTATGATGCATTGTTAGCTTACCCCAACAATCGGGACGTTCTTGACGATATTGATCAGAATCCTTCATCTTAATCTGATTTTCAATTGGTGGATCACAAACTATAATTTAAAGAGTGGCTAGTGGTTCCCTATAACCATCCTATTCGACGTAAGCTACTTTCTGAAGCTCACGATACGTTGGCAGCAGGCGATTAACAGTTTTCTTCTTTTGGACAAATATGAAAAATGATGTGAAGACTTATGTTCAAACTTGCTTAGTTTGTCAACAAGCAAAATACCAAGCCTTGGCAGCTGCAGGCCTCTTGCAACCATTGCCTATTCCTGAAAGAATATGGGAAGACATCTCCATGGATTTCATATCGAGTTTACCAAAATCTGGGGGCTATGACACCATTCTAGTTGTAGAAGATCACCTCAGTAAGTATGTTCATTTTATCCCTATTTGTCATCCATATACTACCAAGGTGGTTGTTGAAAAATTTTGCACGGACATTGTACGCCTTCGCGGTATTCGTAGGTTCATTATTTCAGATAGAGACATAGTCTTTTTGAGTGCTTTTGGGCAGGAATTATTCCGAATCAGTGGCACTAAACTTAGGATGAGCTCTTCCTATCACCCTCAAATTGACGGGCAGACCGAAGTTGTCAATCGCTGCCTTTAAGCCTATTTGAGGTGCCTTGTTTAGGACCAGCCGTGCTTTTGGAGTCATTTTCTAGCATAGGCAGAATTCTCTTTTAATACTGGGTTTCATTCCTCCACTGGCACCACACTTTTTAAAATAGTTCACGAAAGAGATCCTCCCTCTATCCCTCCATTTGTACGAGGAGAAACCAGGATTGCTGAACTTGAAGAACAACTCCTTGTTCGGGATGACATGCTTAAACTCCTCAGGGAACACCTTTTGAAGGCTCAAACTAGAATGAAACAACAAACAGATTCTCGTCGACGTGAACTCAATTTTCAGGTCGATGATTCTATTTTTTTTCGTCTTCAACCTTGCCGAAAAAAGTCCCTGGCCAAAAAAAGAAATGAAAAACTGTCTCTAAGATTTTTTAGTCTCTACAAGGTCATTCAACGTATGGGGCCAGTAGCATATGAGCTAGAATTACCAGCACAATCCAAGGTACACCCCATTTTTCACGTATCACTATTGAGACCATCATTTAGGTAAGTTGCACCAACACCATCCGCACCTCTTCCTATTAATGATGACTGGGAATTAATGATGCAACCTGAAAAAATTATGGCTCACAAATGGGAGCAAATAGCAGGACATTCCCACTTAGAACTACTAGTTCAATGAGTTGAGTGTCCTTTGCAAGAAGCTAGTTGGGAAAGCTGTGATCTTATCTAGGACCAGTTTCCTTCTTTTCGCTTTGAGGACAAGGAGAATTTTCAAGAGGGATGCACTGATATGACACCTCCACCTCCATCTCTTGAGACTTATTTTAGAAGGAAATTTAAGAAAGCAACACGTGTGACAGAATCAGTCAATAAATAACATAAGCAACACATTTCCTTTATTTCAGCTACTGGATCACATTACTGTTAAACTTTGTTAGCTGTTAATTTATTTTACTATCGGAGACTTTAAACTTCTCTAGCAAAATGTTGCGCATGTACAATACTTTCTCATCTTCTTGTCAATTTAAAAACATTAGTATAACAAATGAAGGAATTATCTCTTCCTCAGTCCAATTTGGTGCTATTAAATTGCTATTAATAACAGCAACAACTGTTCTATACTTCAAAAAACTCGTATGTATAACCGTCACTCATATATAGTCGAAACTTCCCCAAAAGAAGAACTTTTAGAACTGAACTTCAATATATCACTAAAATTAATTGACATCGAGCCCAAAAACAAGATGATTGATCCTTTGAGTTCATACGAGACTATCATATAAGTAAACAAAATAGGCACACAAACACACATACGCAAGAATATATGTACATACGCATTACTCAGCAACGAAACAGAGCATAAACCTGATTAACCCACGTAGTTCACATAACATCTCTAAACAATCTGACAAATGCCAAGCAACCCACTTTTGAAAAGCACCCAGAAGACACATTAAGCAGCAAGAAAGAGACATGAAGAGCTAAAGAGACATAACCTAACAAAGCAATCTCAGATTGAGTTGACCGAGAATACTTCCCAGAGACATGTGTAGGTCGTCTTCGCCATGAGGTTGTAGCTTAGAGGTAGTTTTGACGAAACAAAGAGTTGATAGAATGCAGAAGATGTTCAGTAGCTTAGTTGGGAGCGCCATAGACTTTTGGAGAGGGAGAAACAGAGCAAGAAGTAACAGAGAAATATAAATATTTGTTTCTGTCTTTTCAATTTTGAAAGTAACCTGCTGTCCAACATTTGGGAAAATCAAAATAATAATAATGATAATAATAATAATTAAAAAATCAAAATAATATAATATATTTATGTAATTAAATTGTGAATTTTGGGTAGGTCTCTCTTTGATTTGGTTTGTACTCTTATCCAGATTTTATTTTAAATTAATAGGCAAACAATAATTCTTTTGCTTTTTCTACGAGGATTTGAACTTTTTAGTTGTTAGGGATTAGGGTGGCAATGGCTCGATCCTATGCTATCAGGCTAAGCAAGAGTCAACACGAACCTGAATTAATGCTTATTTGGATAGGATTTTGAAAGATTAAGCACTGAGTGAGTTGGTAAAGGGCTCTCTTGGCTTAAGTGAGGTTGTAAGTTCAAACCGTTCTCATATATACAGTCGTTTAAGACTTGGAGCTAGAGCTTTGCCTCCGGCAAGATACTTACTCGGCTCGAGAGGGGATTAGTATGAGTGTGGAGGACTTAAAAGTGTTTTCCTATAGTTAGGATCCTCCTAGGATACCTCACGGGCAATCAAACAAATAAGCACTTTTTTATTAGAAAGTTAAAAAATGAGTGTTTAGTTGTAAAAAAATAATTCTTTAATAGATATGATTTTTTAGTCAAAATATAACTTTTTAAGAAGCTCAAATTTGGAACTTCTAAAAAAAGTTTCTAAAATGGCTTTTTAGGTAGATTTTTTAGATTAATTAATGAGACTATTTTTTAGTCCATTTTGTCCTTATATTTTACTCATAATTTTTACAATACCCACAAACTCATTTTCATGTTTATCTTGCAAATTCATCTTCTCTATTACAATAAAATGCATAACTTATTATATACTTAACTATTTACTCAACTTGAATACTTTTAATTTTTATGTTGTGAAATAGTTTCTCTTTCCAAAAAGCTCTTTTTTAAATGACAGTCAAACAGTCAACTGGCTTCTTAGAAAAGTTTTTCCAAAAATGATTTACAGAAAAAAGCTCTAATGACAAAAGTTCTATTGGTATATAATGTGGATGGCACATATAAGAGCCTATTAAAAAGATTAAAATGATAAATTTTGTATTGAATATACACAAAAAATAATATTTCGTGCCTTTGAGATAAAAAAGAATAAATAAATATGTTAAAAACATTTTTTTAAATAACTCGTTAACTATTAAATACAACATTTCTATTTTTAATGTTGGCCCTCTAATTTTTTTCTTAAGGAATAAGTATGATTTGAATAAATTATGAGGTCCTTAAGGGATTATTTTGTAAAGTTAATTATTATGTTAATGTTGGTAAGATTTTATGACATAGATTAATTGAATTGAAGTATTAATGTTATAAGAAT
>JAOSBK010052155.1:0-17434 GCA_027568895.1 Erythroxylum shatona
ATATTTATATTAAAGACACTTAACACATAACTTCCTAAGCTAATATATTTTCACAAGTTAAACAATTTTGTTCAAAAGTAAGCTAGTTCTCAATAAAATTTCAGCCATTACCCATTCAAATAGTCAAGCATATGCAAACTAAATGAGAAAAAGGAAAAAAATTATGAAAAAATCATACAAAAAATGCATATTATACAAACATAGGGAGTCATATATATAAGCAACATGCAATGCAATTGCATACCACTCCCTCATACGTGAATGACACATTGTCCTCAATGTGCGAAGGTGATATGTAATGGAAAAATAAAATATATAACAAAAATAGAAAACAAAAGTAAAATAAATAAAAATTAAAGGCAAGAGAATGCTAATGGAAATTATGGCGGTGAAGGTGTCGATGAAGCCATGTGTACTCCTTGAAGTTCAAAAATTTTGAGGAGTTTCTTACTCTTATAATGTTGTTGGTGCTCCATTTTTTCCAACCATGCCTTAATCTCTCTTTTCTAAAACAAACAAAGAAAAAAATTGTAAAATGTTAATTAAGCAAAACACACAAACATATAGAGAATAAATGTATATCCAAACCAATGCTAGGTTTAAAGTCACTAGTGGGACTTCTTCATCATGCTAATATTACTTAGGTGGGGTAAAAGGAAAGCACTTCTTGATCCTAGGGCAAATTTCCTTTGAAATAAGACTTAAGTCGGTGGTCATTGATCTTGAATGTCTCACCTTTGTCATTGGTCAACTCCTATACACCATGTGAGAAAACCTTAAAGACTTGAAATGGGCCACCAAATCTTGATTTTAGCTTACAAAGAAATAACCAAAGGTGAGAGTTGAACAATAAGACCATATCTCTGACCCCAAACTCCTTATTTTTCATATGAGCATCATGTCATTTTTCAATTTGTTCCTTATATAGTTTGGTATTCTCATAGGCATGCAATCTTCTCTCAGCTACTACTTTTATGTCAAAGTTCAATGCTTTGACTACCTAATATACCTTCTGCTCTAACTCCACTAGTAAATTACAAGCCTTGCCATAAACTAATTGGTAGGGTATGGTGCCAATGGTTGTCTTGAAGGCTATCTAGTAGGCCCAAATTGCATCATCCAGCTTAGTTGTCCAATCTTTTTTCAAACTATTAACAATCTTCTCCAAGATCTTTTTTATCTTTTTATTCATTGTTTCTACTTTTCCACTTATCTGGGTGTGGTAAAGCGTTATGACTAGATGTTGCACCCCATATCTTTTCAACAAAGCCTCAAATGGTTTTTTAACAGAAATGTGTACGTCTATGACCCTTAACACTTCGAACCTATTAAATATTCACTTTATAAATCTTTGAACTACTCAACATCATTTATTGGAGTTACCATAACATTGGCTCATTTTGGTACATATTCAACACCCACCAGGATATAAGTATTTTTAAAAGAGGATGGAAACAAACCGATAAAGTCTAGCCCCCAAGCATCAAAGATTTTAATTTCCAAGACTGTCGATAGTGGCATCTCATCTCTTTTCGAAATGTTTGCGACTCTCTAGCATCTGTCACAACTTTTCAAAAAGTCCTATGCATCTGTGAACAATGTTGGTAAAAAGAATTCGCAATTCAACATTCTTGCAACTGTCTTGTTAACCTTGTAATGTCCTTCATACAAGGAACTATGGTAGTGAGTTAAAACAATACTAAATTCATTGTCTGGAACACATCGCCTAATTAACCCATTAGCACAATTTTTGTACAAAATTGATTCCTCCTATATATAGTGCACACAATCACGTAAAAAATCTTTCTCTACTTGTAAAATAAGTGGCAGAAGAGTACCAACGGTGATATAGTTCGCAATGTCTGCAAACCATGGAATACTTGATTCATTTATCAAGAATAATGTCTCATCGAGGAACTGTTCATTGATTTCCACCTGTGGGCATAAATATCATCCTTCTAACTTTGAAAAATTATCAACTACGATATTTTCTATTCCTTTTTTATCCTTGATCTTAATAACAAATTCTTATAGGAGTAGGATCCACTAGATTAATCAGGCTTCGCATCTTTCTTGGTAAAAAGATACCTTAGTAGTACATGATTTGTAAACACAACAACCTTTGAACCCAATAAGTAAAGAACAAAACTTGTCACATATACAACTAACAGTCCTTTTTCTATAGTTGTAGAGTTAATTTGAGGTCCTATTAAAGTCCTGCTAGCGTAGTTGATGACATGTAACCTTTTGCCTTATGTTGCCCCAATACACATCCAATTGCATAGTCACCGACACCAAACATCAATTCAAATGGTAAACTCCAGTCCAGCGGTTGTAAAATAAGTGTTGATTTTAATGTACCCTTTAACCTGCCAAAAGTAAGTAAACAATCATTATTGAAAACAAAAAGTACATATTTTTCTAATAAAAGAGTAAAGGGTTTGGAAATTAATGAAAAATCTTTTATAAATCATTGATACAATCTAAAATGCCCCACAATAACCCCTTAGACATTACTTGGTAGTGAAAACTTATCGATGACTTCGGTCTTCGCTTTATCCACTTAAATACCATTACATGATATCTTATATCCCAAGACAACTCCTTCTTGAACATTTAAGCGACATTTCTCCTAGTTTAAGATTAAATGCAAATATTTACACTGTTAGAGAACTTTGTCTAAATTTTTCAAAAACTGCTCGAAAGAATCTCCAATATCGAAAAATCATCCATAAATACTTCAAAAAAATCCTCAATCATGTCTATAAAAATTGTCGTTTTACACTACTGAGATGTAGCTGGTGCATTTCAAAGTCCAAATGGTATCTGTCAGTACAAAAATGTTCCATATAAGCAGATAAACATTGTCTTCTTTTGAACATATGGACATATAAATACCTAATTATAGCTAGAATTCCCATCCAAAAAGAAATAAATTGAATGTCTAGTAACTCGCTATGTCATCTGATCAATAAAAGGTAATGGAAACTGATCTTTCTTTGTCACCAACTTGAGATTCCTGTAATCTATCAGACTTGTTATCTAATAACTATTCCGGTTGATATCAACTCACCTTTCTCATTTTTCGCCATTATTTTCCCATCTTTTGTAGATACAAACTATTCTGTACTCACCCACTCACCTTCTAATATTGGTTATATAATTTCTACATTCAGAAGCTTGATAAACCCCTTTTTAATAACTTCCTATTGTTTAGATTCAATCATTGCTACTTATCTCTTATTATCTTACATCCATCCTCGAGATTTATTCTGTGCATAACAATACTGGGACTTATCTCTCAGATGTATGATATTTTCCACCCCATAGCTCTCCTTCTTCTCTTTATAATCTCAAACACTTTCTTTTTCCTATGTCCTAATTCAATTGATTTTAAATAATTATTGGTAGTGTTTGATCCTTACCTAGAAATGTGTACCTTAAATGCACTAGTAGTGATTTGAGCTCAATGGTTGGTGGTTTCTTCACAAGAAGGTGGGGTTGGTAACTCTGTTCTCTCTACGGGTTCCTACTTTTGATTGTCATCTAACTCCCCTTTTCTATACCTATTTCATTGTCATCTACTTCACTTTTCTACTCAATCATTGCTCTCTACTATTCCTCCATATAATCATCCACCATATCAACTTTTATACAAATGTTAGCCTTGCTTTTCAATGTCTTATTCATGCTGAATTCGACCTTTTTATCACCAATATGTAGAATTAAGATCCCATTATTAACATCAATGAGTGCCCACTCAATGCTCGAGTTTGGATGTCCCATAATGAGTGGACACACAAAATTAAGAATTACAAAGTTAACATGAATAAAAAATTTGTCAACCTTTATTAGAACATCTTCCACAACCCCAAATGCTTTTTTTATTGATTGATCTACTAACTAAATTTTCATTGAGGTTAGTTTTATATCATCCAGCTTCAATTTCCTAAAAAAGACAATGGAATAAGATTAATATTTGTGCCAAGATAACACAAATATTTAGAAAATTCCACACCATTAACAATGCAAGGAATAATGAAATTACCTGGATCTTTTAATTTTAATGGCTTGTAGTTGGTGATCATCAAACTACAACTCGCTGTTAGCTACCGTTTGCTTCGAATCCTAATTTTTCTTATGAAAAAGTAGCTCTTTTAATAACTTTTGCACACTTGGGAATATTGTCAAGCAATTTTTGAAATGAAAAACTCAAATGTAGATTTTTAATCTTTCCCAAAAATTTTGCAAATTGGGTCTCTATAAGGTTTTGACTTAATCTCTATGGAAATGGTAACTTAAGTATGTATAGTGGAGGTATATTGTAGGGGGTTCCTCCTCTTCTTTTATCTTTTATTTGCCTTTCTCCTAACTTATCTCAACCTTATCTTTGGCTTCCTTTTGAACTGGTTCTCTTTCCCACTTCTCAAGTGTGTTGCTTTCACTTGCTCTTTTAGGTTGGATTCAGTATTACTGAGAAGGTTACTTGAATTTCTGACTATCAATGTAGTCGCAAGCTGACACACTTGTACCTTGAGGCTATGAATGGAAGACGTATGATTCTTGAGCATCAAATCAATCCTTGTTTGTTTCTTCATCTATTATTCATCCATACTATTAACCTTAGAGTTTATTAATAGTTCATTGTAACTGATAGTTATAGATTACGTCGTGTTTATCTGGGTAGTTTAGTTTGTATTTAGTTGTTAATTTAATTGTTTAGTGCGTGTTTAGGTTTGAATTGTGTTAGTTGGTAAATATTTGTGTTTTAAGTGTTTTATGGGTTAAATTATGATTTTGAGATTCAATATTATATATTTAAGGTGCCTTGATGAGGTTCTATGATTTTAGGCCAAGTATGGAAGAACGAAGAAAATTCGAAAAAGGGTTAGACCCAAAACTAGGACGACGATCATGGCAATAAGCACGATTGTGACAGAACTGGATGTAAAGGGTGCCATGGTCATGACAAAACTAGATTTAAAGGGTGTCATGATCATAGTTTGTGCAACAAAATATGTGCACAGCCTTCCTAACTTTAGTCTTCAAGGGACTTTTCAAACCTTTTAGACTTAGAAAAGACCCTAGGGTTTCCTTAGTTAGAAATATTATATAAGGAAAATAGTTATAACCTTAAAGAGAGCTTCATTTTCTACACATTTTTAAAGCTTTAAAAAGAGAGAGAAAGAAAAGAGAGAGAGAAGAAGAGGAAGAAGAAGCGGGTCTTCTGACACTGCTATCTTCCCAGATAACTAGGTCTCCCGACACTGTGGCTTCTTGGACTATCCAATCCAAGTTCTTTATCCTTTCCATATCCATTTTTATTTATTTAATGTGTAAGATTGAAATGGATTGTATGATGATGGATTTTTTATTATTCATGATGTTCTAACTATTCTTTTGAGATTTACCTTGATTTAATCATAATATAGTCGTTTTGTGTTTTATTGATTGGGTGTTATGATCAATTATAGTATTTGCATATTTTGGTAATAAATTGAGAAGGTGAATCGGATAAAAATGATTAGATTGGATTAGCAAGAGTTAGACAATTCAATAGATCACACAATTAATCTTATCGAGTTTTATGAGGAGAGATCTCGTGTGAGTCCCGGTAGTTTATTAAAGGGCTTAAGATCTAATTAGAATTATTGGTCTTTTGTCAAATTGAGAGATTGCAAACTCCATAATTCAGTTAGGTTTTAATGGTTATAAGTTGAGAGAGGGTAATCGGCCCTTTGATCGTCTAGAACTGACACCATAATAATGCATAAATGGCTAGATTAACATTAATGCTAGGAAAATCCCATCTCTTATAACTTGGTAATTTCTCTTGAGTGATTTTCATTGTGACTTGTGTGTTGCTCAATTTCCCTTATTGGGTCTCAATTTCCCAAATTATATCCTTGCTAATCAAATTCCTGAATTTACTTTTTTGTGCATTTTTATTTTTATTTTATTTATTTTCTAGCCTTAGATAACCTAGGATTAATTAATCGACCCTCCTCGTGGGTTCAACCCTTCACTTGCTACAATTGATGACTCGTGCTCTTGCAGTAATTGAAGGCTATAAATTGTAAGACTCTATACCCTCGATCAAGTTTTTGGAGTTGTTGTCGAGAAGGTGTAGGATTAGTCTAATTCTTTTAGTCTAAGGATTAGGAAAAATAAAGAGAGAGAGATTGGAAATACATTATAGGAATCAAAGAACTCTTGCAGACTTCAATGAGGAACAATTTGGTTAGGAAAGTCATCATTCTAATTAAAAAAATGTACAATCCAAGGTGGCAAAACCACCCAGATTTCTATTAGTCCAACAATATAAGGGCTCACTTGGGACATCAAGACCTATCAGGATTTCAGCTAAATAAGTCCAGTTCATCAAATTCTGAATTTGATCAGATCATAAATAAACTCATGAACATGGAAGAGGCTCAGAAGAGATTTGAAGAGAAGTTTGAGCAAATAACGAACGATTAGGTCTGTTATATTCACAACCTAGAGGTTCAAATGGGCCAACTTTCCAGGAAATTTTGTAAGTAAAGTGTGGAAAACTATATGAGCAACATGAAAGTAAATTCAAAAGAGCAATGTAAGACTAACACAATTAGGAGTGGGAAAGAGTTAGGAAAACCAACAGATAGACCAGCTCAAACCCACTTTGTAGAAGACCAAAAGAAGCAGAAAAAGGATGAAGAAAAGAATAAGGACCCTTCCTATATTCCTCCTTCCCCTTTCCTATTAAGTGTTGGAGTTATGTAAATATAGTACCCTGGAAACCAAGTATATTTACATATAACTTAATCTTCTTCCAGTTACTTTTTGTAATAAAAATATTTATTATTAATAAAATAAAAGAGTTTAGTTTTATTTGTATGAGCATAATATAACTAGTCATAAGGTACCAAGATTCTTTTATAAGTAATATACATAAACATGAAGATATATGAGAAATATGTATATTATTATAATCTAAATAATTGATTCACAGTTGAATAATCAAGTTGGTCACCTTATTATGGTTTAGATTATAGTGTTGCGATTTATCTCGATGCAAGTAAAGGAGTTTACTTCAAGGGAATGATGAGTTTCATATCATAATAGTAATTGCCTATCGATAATGGCACTATTAAATGAATCTTGAATCATGTATGTTTTGAAGAATAAAGTAGGTCGTTACTTCAATCTTAAAACATACAGTTTAACATTTTTTTATTACGAACCATAATCTTGATGAGTGGTGAACTTACATATGTTTCATTACAATTCTTGATATGAATGGAATGGATTTTTACAGAGTATTAATCCAGTGTCTACATGTTGATATTATTAATTGAAACATGTATCAGGGAAATATCACTGAAATAAAGAGTTTATAGTGATGCCATTACTTTTAGATGTTTTATAGAGATTGGTAATTAAACTGGCGTCAGAAGTTTGAAGGACTAGCTATCCATCAAGTCTTAACACCAAAATGAGTTTGATGGACTAGCTACCCATCAAGTCTTAACACCAAAATGAGATCTTATGTGTTAAATCACCATATAGAGTAAAACAGGAGATCTAGAAGGAATAACCAACATAAGAGTAAAATGATAATTTTACCCTTTATTGTGTGGATGGCTATAATATGGTTCATGATAGAGTTTGCAATTAGACATCTTATTTGAAATATGTGTTCTCATAATATTTATTAATTCAAGAGTTCAACTAATTGTCTTTAGTGGAATAAAATTTGGTTAATAAGCTGAAATTAATTCTAATGAGATTAAATTAATTACGGGCTTATTGGAGCTTGAATTATCTAAGTCCAATTAGATTCCCCACTTGGCTTATAGGAAGGTTATCAAACAAAGTAAGAAATATAAATAGAGGTTGCCAAAAATAAGAAAGAAAAAAGGACCAAATGAGATTTGGAATAAGAATAATTCCAGAACAATTTAGTTAAGAGTTAATTAAATTGGGCATTAAAGCCTATGATTGAATGTTGGGCTTACACTAAATAATTGTTAATTAGAAGCCTAAATGAACATTTAATATTAAGTTGGACTTTGGTTTCATTTGATTAATTAAATCAATTAAATTGAAACAAAGTTATTAAAGAAAAAGAAAGGGCAAATTTTGGTTTTATAGCTAAATGTGCAGTTGCACATTTAGGATTGAATTGCTAAATTTAAGATGGTTTTTATCATACTTCATCATCATTAAATGGAGTAATGATCTTATCATTAAATGGTTTAATTGTTGTCTTTTAATGATGGCATGTAACATTTTAACATTCATTTGATTAAAGGAGGAGGTGCATTTTGATGTACTCTCTCCATTCTTTCATCTCATAACCAAAAATGAGAGGGTCTCATTTAGGTTATTGGTCTTTTAATATAGCCATCTTAAACAAATGAGAGTGTCTCATTAACGGCTTCTTTATTGTTGACTAAAGAATGAAGTGATGCATTGGATGCCATCACTTCTTTCTTTCATCTTTAACTAAAATTGAGAGAAGAAGAAGTGTGATTGTTGCACTTTTTACTCTCTCTCTCTCTCTCTCTCCTCTTACATGTGATAGTCGAAACTTGAATAAGAAGAGTCTCATTTTTGGCTTCTTTCTTCTAAGGAAAATCTCTTCAAGATTTCTTCTCCTTTCCAACCAAAGGATCTTGTTAACCAAACTGTCAAAGGAGAACAAGTGGTAGATTGGATTGGTCAAGGGTACAATAATGAGGAGAGGATACATTAACAAGGAGAGGATACAAAAGTGAGGAGTCAAAGCTATAGCATAGAGTCGGTATAATTTCCATCTTGTTCTTATATTAGTTATTTTCCTTATACCATATCATGTATGGCGTAAACATGTTGACTTGGTTGTTGTACTTTCATTACATTTTGATTTCAAAAAATTTTTTGAAATCTACCATTTTAGCCAAATCTAATGTGTTTTTGTTTTCGATCCAACAATAGGCAGCTGTGGTTTTTCAATTGACAAGTGAGTGATTTAGCTAGGTATTTTTATACCACTTTTTAACATCAATTAAAGGTCTGAATTTGTTGACTGATTTCATGGTTGTATCTTGCGTGACTTTTATGGAGCTGTGTTTCTCCTTGGTTAGTCGTGGTTGATGTTTTCCTAGTGCAGCTATTAATTCTTTTGTTGATTTATTTTTCTGATCTTACTATTGAAGTAATCTTGGTGAACAACTTTCAGATCTATCTTTGAAGGACCTGAATTCATCAGAAAGTTTTTGCTTTTTATCTCAATTGTTGTCTTTATTTATGTTAGTTATTGTTTATTCACTTAAGTTGTTTATTTCGTATCATTATCATCAAACATTGTTGAGAAAATCCTCTGTTGAGGTTAGTATGAGGGGGTCATACTATTAGGTGTGATTTACTTTCACCGGTAGTGAGGACAAGGGATAATGTCAAGGGTTAAGAGAGTTAGCTCAGTAAGGCCTTGTATAAAACTATTGTCACCAATGAAAGTATTAAGCTAGGTGAGGGCCCCGCAGACATAGGCAAGGTGTGTCGAACTGTATTACCAAATTTCGATGTTAATTTGTTATTTTACTTTTGGTTCTTTTGTTTCCATTTTTGTCAAAAAACTTATAATGACTGTGACCATTCATAATTTGTGACAAGTTATATCCTTGGAAATTTTTATATTGGCATCAGAGAGGGTCACTAAATCAAAACTTGGGATGTCAAGTTGTTGTACATCCATGTTATGCAATTATGACTATAAGAGAAAGGGCATTAATCATCAGGCCATTGTTGTTAGATGGTTCAAATTATCTTTCCTGGAAGTCACAGATAAGAGTATTCATTTAGGCACAAGGAACAAAAGCATGGAACTCAATTTAAAATGGCTAGACACATCCACTAACGACTGATGAAAAGGTGAAAGAAGTGCTTAAAGATGCATATGAGTGGATATGGTTTGAAGAAGAGAGAGCGCTTAGAAATTCTTAAGCCTTGCATGCCATCTTCAGTGTAGTTGATGAAGGTCGATTTGCCATGATATCAGCCACTGAATTAGTGAAAAAATCATGGGACACTTTGCAAACTATACATGAGGGATTGAAATCTGTGATAGATTTGAAACTTCAGATGTTGGTTGTGAGATTTAAAGAACTAAAGACTGATGAGAGTGAAACCATTGGATACTTCTAGGAGAAATTGCGTGACATAGCAAACCAAATACATCAACTCAGGAAGAAATACTCTAACCTAAAACTGGTTAAGAAGACATTGAGATCGTTGCCTCTGTGGTTGATATCAAAAATTGCTGCCATCAAAGAAGCCTATGATATCACTAAATTATCTTTGGATAAGGTAACTAGAATTCTTACTAACTTTGAGATGAATTTAGTGAGGGATAATCAAGAGTAGAACAAAGTATTGTCATTGTAAGTCAAGATTGGTAAAGTCGTGAATGACTTAGGAGATGAATCCGATGAGAATGAGGATATGGAGTTACTGACAAAAAAATTTAGTAAGTGATTAAAGAAAAGTGAAGAACGATAGATCCAATTTTAGGTAGAACAGTGGGAGTTCATCCAATAACAAGCTAAAACTCAAAAGAGTGAAAGAAAAGTGAAGAAAGTTCAATTTCATGCATGTCAAAGCTTTGGACATGAGCAAGCAGAATGTGCTAGTACTTTGAAGAAGAGAAAAGGGAAGTCCTAAACTAGCACTTGAGGTGAGAATGAATCTAAAAGTGAGTATGGTAGTGAAGAAGAATTTGTGAGTAATGTTGCGTTAGTTGCTTTATGTAGCAAAATTCCAATTGCTTACTTAACGGTAACTAAGAAGGAAGAAACTGATAACGAAACCATGGATAAATCAGTCCAAAATTCTGAGAAAAACATAAATGAATCAGCCCAAAGCCTAACCTCAGATTATGACAATAATGACAGTGGTTCAAATGACAAAAAGGAAGATATCTATAAAGCCTATGAATTAATATATTCAAAATACGTGCAAACATGCAAGAAAAATGAAAAGCTAAAGGAGAAAAACCTCTCCATGAAGAACACCATTCAAGATCTAGAGAAGAAGAAGTTGTCTACATTATATGAGCTTGGTGAAACAAAATGGAAGTTGTTTAGTACAAAAAAAAGGAAAAATAATGTTAAATGGAGGTATAGAAAAATTAAAATAGTTGCTAAAAATTGGTAAGATTAAAGGAGATCTCCAAGGTATTATCTATAAAGGTGAATGTTCTACATTTATTGATGAGAAATTTAAAGCAGTTAGACCTGTCCAAAGAGAAATCTCAATGAAGAATGAGAAGTTTATATCAACATGTAACTTTTGTAGGGTTAGCGAGCACATAAGGTCGAAATGCTACAAATGATATTTCAAAGGGCTTAAAACTAAAATCTATACACTCATCGTTAAATTTCTAGCAGCAGTAGCCCATGATACCAAAGCATACTTGGGATAGAAAGGATCAATTACAAGCACAAAGACACAGTGAAAGAAAAATAAGAAATTTTATAGTTTCATAGTTAGTTGCTGCAGTTAAAGAAATTTGTCAAATAGAGGATTTATTAGTTACTTCTGAGGGAGAAACTAACCAAACATCTAATGACAAAGTTAATGTGACAAGGAATAAGCCCAAGTTTGAATTTCTTAGAGGGGTACAGGGACTGTGTGATTTACATTTTTAAAGTATAGGTTGACGTTATTTCTTAAAAAAAGGGTTCGAAGGAGTTAACATCTAGACTTTTTGAGTTTTTATTTATTGGTTTTTTAAGGTTCAGTTGATTGGTGTATATCCGGCTTTTACTTCTTAATTAGTATATTTGATGTGAACATGAGGCTTTGCTTGATGATTTGAGAATTCTACTTTTGGATTTTGATTTATAGAGTTGTGTCAAAAAATGTTGATGCTTGGTTGGAGACCTATAAGAAGATTTGAGTTTTCTATGATTTGGATCTTTCAAGTTTCATTATAGTTTCTCTTTATATCGTGGGCTATATGAGTTTGGGCAATATGATTTCACATGGTTTATATGTGGAGGAGATTGACTAAGTTTGAATTTGATTTGTTGAATGCATTTTTATTATTTTTTAATTTAATCAGTCGTATGTGGATGGCTTTGATGTGAGTAATGATACTTTGACTAGTGTTTTGAATTGTGACAAATTGTCATCTTAGAGTGCTTATGATTCTTCTGCTGTACTTACTACTAATTTTTATGTTTCTTTATTCGCTAAGATTGATCGCATTGAAGGCATTCTTCATTTTGGCATTGTTTTGTCCAAAGGGGGAGATACAGGACTATTTATTTTCAACTGATATAGTTGTTCAATTTAGGGGGAAATTTCAAGGTATCTCTATGACTATTAATCTTACTTTTTGGCATCTTTTTGTACCAAGGGAGAGAATCAATGATGTACTAACTATGACTATTATGTTTACTTAGAGAACTTGGTTGTTTTTGTTAACTTCAGATTATTGTTTATTCGGATATTTGCCAAGTGCATTTTTAGAAGTTATTTGGAACCTCATATTTGATTAAGGGGGACTTTCCATGTGGATTGAGAATTCGATGTTATGTATCCAATTATCTCTTTAAAGGGAAGTTCCAAATATGTGACAAATAATGCCAAAAAGGGGGAGATTATTAAGATATAGGTGATTATATCTTATTAATTAATTTTAGGCATTATTTAATAATTGGACCTAGTTGTATTTATCTAGGACTCTAGTCAAGTTTTGATAAGGTTCAAAATCCTAATCAAGAACGAATTCAAATACATAGTCTATTTTTGGATAATAGTTATCTAAGGAAGAAAAGTTTTTTGGATATTTGATTGATAATTGAATCTGTTTTGTTAAGGTATTTACACAAGTTTTGGGGCTATAACTATATCATTTTTGGTGTTGAAAAAGGACAAGTGTTGTGTTTAACAATTGGGATTTTATGGTTTGGATTGACAAAAATTATGCAGCTAATTGAGTCAACATTTTATATATACGTTGTTGTTTTTTGGGTCAAGAATTGTGTATCTGTTGAAATCTTTTTCTCACTATCTTATGAAACCTAGGTTGAAAGTGTGTCAATGTGTTCTTTTTAAGTTTTTGTCATTGACTGAATATTTTGCTTCTATGATTTGTCTCTTGGTTGATAAGATATGTGGCTGGATGATTTGGGCAAAAAGGTTGTGTTTTGGCTGATGTCATGATTCTTTTTCTTAATCTGGAGTTGTTCACTATTGCATGCCCCTTTTTGTTTGGTTAATGATTTATTAGGTAGTAGGCAGCTGTGGTTTTTCAATCGACAATTGAGTGATTCAATTGGGTATTTTTATACCACTTTTTAATGTCAATTAAAGGTCTAGATTTATTAACTGATTTCATGTCTGGCTCTTCTCTTATGTGACTTCGGTGGAGCTGTGTTTCTCTTTAGTCAACTATGGTTAATGTTTTCCTAGTGCAGCTATGAATTCCTTTTGCTAATTTATTTTTTGATACGACTGTTGAAGTAATCTTGACGAACAGCTTTCAGATCTATCTTTGAAGGAGCTAAATTCATCAAAAAGTTGTTGTTTATCTCAATTGTTATCTTTGTTTATGTTAGTTATTGCTTAATCACTTGAGTTGTTTATTTTGATTGTTAAGGTTAATAAAAGGGGGTCGTACTATTGGGTATGATTTACTTTCACTAGTAGTGAGACGAGGGATAATGTCGAGGGTTGAGTGAGTTGGCTCAATAAGGCCTTGTATAAAACTATTATCGTCAGTGAAAGTATTAAGCTGGGTGAGGGCCTTGCAAACATAAGTAAAGTATGTTGAACTGCATTACCAAATTTTGGTGTTAATTTGTTATTTCGCTTTTGATTTTTTTGTTTCCATTTTTGTCAAAAAAAAAACTTATAACGATTGTGTCCATTCATAATTTGTACGAAACTACATTCTTGAAAATTTTTCACTTTTGTTGCTAAAACTACGCAGGATCTTCTGAAATGCAATGTCTTTAGTAAGCAAGACTGGAATGCTCACCTAGATGAATGCTTGCCTGTTCATCCAAGTAAACATTTTAAGGTATTATAAGGATACTTAAAAGTTTCAATTACCAGTTATCATAATAATCTTCTTTAAGTTAAAGTATAATTAATAGTCAAAAATTTTTCATGAATTGATTACAATTTGGAGGATTGAATCAGAGAATCCTAGCAAGGATTTAAGCAGTCAGATGTGGCAAACCCATGTATATGCAGGTTAAACTGCTTGTATCGAAAAAGGTAATAGTGGTCTTAGAATAGGTAATCCAACTAAGCAATTCTAGAATTTTGATTGGTATAAAATCTACACTAAAGGATGCTTCTGGTTGGTATTTAATACATTTGTGAATTTTAAAAAAATATTATAAATTAACTTGTATAGAACAAGAAATTTATATATAAATATTTATTCAAAAAATTACCTTATCCAATAAACAAAACAGTAGAAGACTTATTCTTAATAAAACAACATGAAAATTAGTAGCTTATAATCTAGGAGGCGATATGCAAATAGTAAAAGACGTATTTTCACAAAAAATGTTTAGAAGCAAAATTACATAAAAAAACTAAGTAATGATATTCAACTATGTTGTTCAAAATATTCAGAAGTACCTTAACAATATGGATGTGAGTCTTTTATTAATCACAAACAACGAAAATATAAATATAAATGGTGAAAATATCCCAAAAACAAACATAAAAAATGTCCATTTAAACCTTATAAAAAATTTAGACGTAAAGCTTATCGACAATATAAACCAAAGAAAAAATATTGCCCGCAAAATAAGAAATGAGGCAAGTGGAAAAATGGGAAAATGTTTGTGGATAATGATTGAAGTTTCATCTATTAAGAATGTTAGTCTAATCCATTATTTATTTTGTTGGGCACCCCACCCTCGTGGGTCACGGGCCAGACGTCCTAAGTGACATCTAAACGCGTATCCTACAAGGGTGGCATGCCCACAGCAAGATAAACATCAAAATAACTCACTTCTCCTATTTCTAAACAGATATTGGGAAACCTCAAGATAGAATTTTAATTTGACTTGTTTAGAAAATTTATGGCTCTATGTCTCTAGTCTATTTAGAGACAAGAAGCGTCTCATTTGGAGATCCCATAACAAAGTTATAGCTGAAAGAATCAAACAAGGTCTAGACCTCAATCATATTGCACCTGTCTTAGGGCAATTAGCATAACTGTCATTTGGGATATTAGATTAAGATCACCTTAGGACGTTTTGATAGAAGACTTCGAGATCTACAACTTTCATGCAGACCTTGAGGACAGATTCTATCGTCTAAAGGGTTAAAAATGGAGCAGACGATATGATCAGACGAATAGTGTACAGAAGAAGAAGTTTAGGTCACCTAAGCAGAAAGCAAACGAAGCAAAAAGAAGACGAAGCAGAAAGCAAACGAATCAGAGTCACCTTAAGACGAAGCAAAGTCAACTTAAGATGATGCAACTCTTAAGATGAAGCGAAGTCAACTTAAGACAAAACAAAGTCAACTTAAGACGATGCAACTCTTAAGAGGAAGCGAAGTTAACTTAAGATGAAACAAAGTCAACTTAAGACGATGCAACTCTTAAGACGAAGCGAAGTTAACTTAAGACGAAGCAAAGTCAACTTAAGATGATGCAACTCTTAAGACGAAGCGGAGTCAACTTAACACGAAGCAAAGTCAACTTAAGATGATGCAACTCTTAAGACGAAGCGGAGTCAATTTAAGATGAAGTAAAGTCAACTTAAGATGATGCAACTCTTAAGACGAAAGACGTCATCATAGACGATACAATTTTATAAACGATATGATGTTATCACAGACGATATGACGTCATCACAGACGATACCACTTTATACTCCTAAGCATCTCCCCTTATAAGGACCATAACTTTCGACTCTGATGTCCAAAAATTCTATACTATATATTGTTGGAAAGATAAAAGAAAGACCTACAACTTTCTAGAAGGCATATTTGCTTAAATCGGCCTAGATTAATCCAAATCTTCCCCTGATGTCTGAACATGAACTTTTCCCTTATCAAAACTTACAAATGCGATGAACAAACTTGAGAGAGAGTCATGAGAAAAAATGCAATCATATTCCATTTACATCAAAAGATAAGAGTTTTATAAAGCTTTAGTGGGAATTTCAAGCCGCAAATACATTAATATCTCAAAATCCCCAAAATAAAAAAGATACATGAATCATGAGTTGCTCAAAATGCAACTAAAGCCTTGCTTTACAAGATTTGCTTTAAATACAAAATAAACAAAGATCGGAGTGATGTCTTGACCCTTGACTACTCGATATCTTACTCATCACCTAGATATGGGGGAGGAGAATGGGGGTGAGCTTAAAGCCCATGGGTAACAATTTTATAATAGGTAACAAACAAAATTATTTATAAAGTCATTTCTAATGCAGAAATTCACGTTTATGCACATTTTTGCATGCATCACTCTTATCAACTTATCATGAACACACAAGCATATCAAAATGGTTTGGGTAGATCCATAAACATAACGCACTACACATTTCCACATAATGGTCCTGTGTAGTCGTGAAACTTGAGGGAGTCTATGAAGGAGCTTCATGCCACTAGCGGGTAGGCGGGAGAAGCCTATAACTTAGTCAATGTGCACGTGACATTCTTGACGGACTACCACAAGCCCACATAACACATATTTCATAACTTGTAAACTTGTTGCCTAAAATGGCACTTTTTTTTTGAAAACTTGCTTTTCATAAGCACTAAATATTTCATATGCATTTCCGAAACTTGATTTAATAAACTTGCTATTCTTTCAAAATTCATTTCCATCATTTAATTCATCAACAATTAACACAATTCATATACAACCATGTAGCACATTCTTACAACATTTAAAAAGCAATAAATGCATATGAATAAAGTAGTTGAAAATAATTTATTGTCATTTCTTGAAAGAAACTTTAATGGCTTATTACTTAATTATAAAAGTGAAACCCACCTTGAATTCCTTGCTTATAACTTGCTCAAATGTGCCTCTCCTCTTGCTCCTCTTGCTCCTCTTGCCTCCCTTGATTTTCTTCAACATTGATACAAATTCCAAATCAACAGGAATTCCAATTGAGAACCCAAAGAAACATATGCATAAAATTGATCCTAGAATACTTAAACTCATGCATTTTCTAAGCTCTTTGAACCAAAACCTTTCTAAAAATCCAAAAGATTCAACATCGACTTACCTTGAATCTTCGCCACTTAATGAGTTTCTTGGATCAAAAGAAGGTCTAATCTTCCTCTTTCTTTTTTCCTTCTTGCTCAACTTCAAAATCACTCTTTAGGACCAAGAAAAATCAAAACCTAGCATAACTCTCTTCTTTCTCTTCTTTTTCTCTTTTTTCATGCTTCTCTCTTCTCTCTTTTCTTCAATCAC
>JAOSBK010052162.1:0-17432 GCA_027568895.1 Erythroxylum shatona
TTTCTGTATCTTGAGTAATTTGTAAGTTTGTAAATGGCTTGAAAAGCCATTAAGGATTTGTAAGAAATTAAATGATGATGTGTATGGAATCATTGAATTTGTATATGAAATTGTGTGGGACATTGTATATGATAATGATATTGATTTAGGAATTTGTGTATGGATTTAAACCTGAAATGTGAATTGGAATTAGACATGATTAATGATTTGAAGTGGTTTAGAATTAGGTTTGCGTCTGTGTATGCTGAAATCCCGGACGGAGGGTCCGGTTGATTTTGATGAATTGTGTGATTGATGTGGGCATTTTAGAAGTGCTTTTTACACACTTTGCAGGTTTTGGTTTAGGTCAAAGGCAGTCGTTATGCTGTCGAAATTTTGGGAAAATAGAAAAAAAAATAAGAGTTGATTTAAAATGATGATTTATGTGATATGTATGATTGTTGAGTTTTGGATTTAAGAATGAATTTCTTATGGGAAATTTTATGAGTATGATTAGTATAAGAAAGAATGAAAAAGAAGAAAAAAAATTATACCGGATTTCGGATATGTCTTAGTCTAGGTTTCCAATGCGATCCTGTTCTTTGATAATTGTTATCGGATGTCGGATATGTTCTGCTTTGATTTGTCTCCGCCATATGTTTCAGTTCGGTCATTTCGTTTGCTTTGTCTGATTCGATTTGTTTCCGGATTTTGTAATTCGTACTTTGTTTCGCTTCCGCTACTTAATTGGATTCCCATTCGTTTCGTTTTCACCTCTGTATGGCTCAATGGTGAGAGGCGTGCTCTTAAGAGCAACAAAACCTTGAGGTCATGGGTTCGAGTCGTGGTCTCACCCATGACCAAAGAAGACAATACTGATTAAGGTTGGATGCCGCGGTATCACCCGCAAACACACGTTGGGTGGGAAATGCTAACCCAGGTGTGGGGTCCAACAATTAGGCACACCTAAGCCCACTCTACACGAATATGATCGAACCATAAAAATAGGTTTTCATATTAATGGGTTAGTTTTAAGTAGAAGGATTGATTTGTTAGGCAAACCCAAGATCAATGTAGATAGAGGCGAAGTTAGGTAGTATACATGAGATATACATGCATTAAGAGTTGATAGCCCAATGTGTGTGTACTCATCAATAGTTTATAGCACTAGATTCGATAGTTGCATTATAAATGCAATTGGTATGATCGATACCTATTAATTAGCCTAGGGTAGCTCATTAGGCAAACCCAAGGTCATTCCTAGAGATATTGGATATCAACCCAGTAGGAGAACTTCTATACAAGTTCTTTTGGATTTATATTGAGGGTTATGGTTTAGTGAGAAAATAATGGGAGCCCTAATGCATATTAGTAAGTCCTAATTGACATGCATTTATGTACAATATAACACCTTTTTCACTCTTTTACATTAGGATGCAAGAATCAACACCATGACCACTAGTGTGAACCTACACTCACTTATGGAAGCCAATAAGTTGATTGGACCCAACTTCCTAGACTAGCTTAGGAACCTGAGAATAGTTTTCAAGTCAGATAAACTATGCTACATCTTAGAAGAACCATTTCCTGATCCCCCTGTTGCTAATGTTTTTGATAGTGATCAAAAGGCATACAAAAACCATCTTGATGATAGTGAGATGGCTAGCTATTGTCACTAAAATTGAAAAAATAGCATGAGGCTATAGATGCTCATACCATATTCTATCATTTGAGGGAGCTATTTGATGAGCAAGCTAAGTGTGAAAGGTTCGAGACCTCAAGGTTGCTCTTCCACTCCAAGATGACTAAGGGAACATCTCTAGTGCAATATGCACTGAAGATGAATGGCTATATTGAGAGGTTGGCCTCCTTGGGTTTCCTGATGGATCATGAATTAAAAATTGGCTTAATTCTAACTGGCTTTACTGATAGTTTACCACGATTTTGGTTGGGGGAGGAAGAACCAAAAGAAGAAGAAGTCCATAAGGCCTAAGGGAGGTGTATCCAAGAAGAAAGCTAAGGAGACTACCCCTAAGGGAACATGTTGGAGGAGGAACTGTAAGGCCTATCTGGAGTCACTGAAGCAAAAGAAGGCATTAGATGCCCCATTTATTTCAAGTATGTTTGTTATTGATATTAATATTATTTCTAATAATAGCATATGGATATTGGAAACTAGTTGTGGTTCACACATATAACTGATATGCAGGGCCTTAGGAACAGTAGATAACTCAACAAGGGAGAGTCAGACTTGTGCATGGGCAATCGAGCAAGAGTTGTTGTTTTGGTCGTAAGAACTTATGTATTGACATTCCCTAGTGGGCTTGTAATAGAATTAGATGATTGTTTTTATGTACTGTATTAATTAAGAATATTATTTTAGTTTCGAGTCTTAATAAAACGGGTTTCCATTTAAATTTTAGTAACAATGTTGTTATATTAGTTTGAATGGAATGCTTTATGCTATAGGCACATTATGCAACGGAGTACATATTAGATATGTCAAATCCAGTTTTAAATATCAATGACAATAAAAAAAGAGATAATATGAAATCATCATATTTATGGCATTGTCACCTTGGCCATATAAGTAAGAGACGAATGACAAAACTACATAAGTGTGTTAATTTAGGGTCATTTGATTATGAATCATATGACACATGTGAATTTTGTTTATTAGGCAAGATGACAAAGTTACCCTTTAAGGGAAAGGGTGAACGAACTACTGGGCTATTGGACTTAATACATTCAAATATGTGTGGTTTGATGTCCACATATGCCAAAGATGGTTTCATATACTTCATTATCTTTATGGATGATTATTCATGATATGAGTATGTTTATCTTATAAGATACAAATCTGAGGCCTTTGAAAAATTCAAAGAATTCATAAATGAGGTAGACAAGCTGCTGGGCAGAAGTATTAAAAAATTTCGATCAGATCAAGGTGGTGAATACTTAAGCCAAGAGTTTCTAAATTATCTCAAAGATAAGGGGATAGAATCCCAGTGGACTCCACCTTACACATCGCAACACAATGTTGTGGTAGAAAGGAGAAACTAAATCTTGTTGGATATGGTAAGATCACTGATGGGCTTAGTAAATTTAGCAGAATCCTTTTGGGCATATGTGTTATACAGAGTCCCTTCAAAGTCAATTAGTGTTACTTAATATAAGATGTGGACTAACAAGAAGCCCTATCTTTCTCTTATAAAAGTTTGGGATTGTATGGCTTATGTGAAGCATATTCAGTCAAATAAGCTAGAAGCTAAATTTGACAAGTGTCTATTTGTAGGATATCCTAAAAAATGATAGGATATTAGTTCTACAATATTTTGGAATAAAAGGTGTTTGTTTCAAAGTATATTATATTTTTAGAGAAAGAGTTTCTTCTATAAGAAGACAGTGGGAGCAAAATTAATCTTGTAGAAGTTTAAGATGCTCAAATAGATACAGATCAACTACCTGAACCTGAGACTATTGTTCATACTGATGAAACAATAGTTCAATCTTCTGACATACAAGAAGTTCATAGGTCAAGTAGGATACGTCATGTTCTAGAGAGATATGGATTTCTCATAAGTGAACATAATGATGTATTACTTATAGAAGATCATGCGCCTACTACCTATGAAGAAGTTCTGAAGATGAAAAATGACTTCAAGCCATAAAATACAAAGTGGATTCCATGTATGAAAAATAAGTGTATACTTTGGCTGACCCACCTGAAGGGATAAACCTATAGGGTCCAAATGGGTTTTCCAGCAGAAAACTGACATAGAAGGTAATGTAGTTACCTATAAAGCTAGGCTTGTAGCTAAAGATTATCGTCAAAGATGAGGAGTTAACTATAACAAAACATTTAGCCTGATAGCCATGCTTAAATCCATTATGATACTCCTGGCCATTGCTTCTCATTATGATTATGAGATATGACAGATAGATGTGAAAACAAATTTTCTTAATGGAATCCTAATAGAGGATATGTACATGACACAACCCAATGGTTTCATATCCAAAGATGGCGAAAAGGTATGCAAGCTTCAAAAATCCATTTATGGATTGAAGCAAGCATCTAAGAGTTGAAATATTCGATTTGATGAGACAATCAAATAGTTTGGTTTCTTACAAAATCCAGATGAACCTTGTGTGTGTAAGAAGATTAATGGGAGTGCAATCGTATTCCTTGTGCTGTATGTAGATGATATACTACTAATAGGAAATGATGTTTCAGATTTACAATCAGTCAAGATTTGGTTGTCCAAGAATTTCTCCATAAACACTTTTAAAAAGTAACTTATATTTTTTGGTGATAAAAATCTATAGAGATAGATATAAGAAGTTGCTTGGTCTTTCTCAATCTACATACATAGACAAGATGCTAAAGAAATTTAGCATGGAGCAGTCCAAGAGAGGTTATCTTCCTATGATGCATGGGATTACACTCTCGAAATCTATATGTCCAAAGACACAAGTTGAGAGGACTCATATGAATTTAATACCTTATGCTTCGGCTATAGGATCAATCATGTATGCTATGTTATGTAGGAGACCCGATGTATCACATGCTTTAAGTGTTACAAGCAAATACTAGTCGGATCTTAGTGAGGGTCATTGAGTGGCTGTCAAGAATATCCTTAAGTACTTGAAAAAAAACTATGGATGTATTCTTGGTATATGAAGAAGGAGATCTTGTTGTGAGCGGGTATACAGATGCTAGTTTCCAATTCAACAGGGATGATTTTAGATCCCAATTAGGATATATTTTCATACTAAATGGTGGAGCAGTCAGTTGGAAGAGCTCCAAACAAGATAAAACTGTAGATTCCACAACCGAAGCAGAGTATATTGTTTCTTCAGAAGCAACAAAGGAAGCATTTTGGATCAAAAAGTCCATCATAGAACTTAGAGTGGTTCCTAGCATTATTGACCTAGTATAGTTATATTGTGACAACAATGGTGTCATAGTGCAAGCAAAAGAATCAAGGTCTCATCAGAAATCTAAACATGTACTCAGACGATACCACTTGATTAGAAAAATCATTGGTAGAAATGATGTCAAGATAGAATTTGATTAGAAAAATCATTGGTAGAAATGATGTCAAGATAGAGAGAGCGCTCACTGATTATAATATTGTTCATTCTTTGACTAAGTTGATTCCTCAAAAGGGGTATTATTCTCATATACTTGCCTATGGTATTAGATACAAAGGCGATTGGCTTTAGTGTAAGTGGGAGGCTGTTAAAGAAGTGCTCTAAAGGCAGTTGCCTTTAACACTTATTGTACAAATCTTTATGATTAATGAAAAGACATTTTCATGAATTTGATGTTCATGTTCTTTATGAATTAATAATGATCTTAAATCGAATTAATGAATTCCTTGATACATTACACAGCATGAAGGAAATCATGATGAGATCATGATAATGGGATTCCTATCATTTGTAATTATATTAGTATCTAAATTACCCCTAGTCATGGGATTAATGAGACCGGACATTATTAATTCGGATAGACTAGCACATGTTATACTCCTTGATTGGATAAAGTAGTGGATCTCATAAGCTATATATAACACCTCACTTTCGCAAGACACGTACCTAACATCTTTAATGATGTTCGAGAACATACCCTGCGAGGGTGGCATGCTAGAACAGTCAAACAATCGAACTCGTTACAAATTTCTTTCAAACATCACACGTATATGTGGAAAATCAATAATCAAATCGAGCCCACTCTTTTCTTCATAAATGTTTTCAATCGCAACATTACAATCATTAAACAACTCATTGGGATTCCACTAGTCACTTGGACCCATTACAGATACAAACACTTATAAACATAATGTTATTACACCAAAAAATCATTTACAAACATTTCCAATTTGAAAAGTTATTACAAAACATAAATATTCAAACACACATGTTGCAATAATTGCGGAAGGCTCAATTCGATACAAAAATAAAGAAATACAAATGCAGTCGTGAACTAATCTCGACTTCTACCTCTTACTTGAATGCAACGGCTAGACTCCAATTTGTTTAACTAGAGATCTTCTTTAAGCCTGAAAATATTGTAAATTTTAGGTGAGTTTTACGAACTCAGTGAGCGGACCATCCTCGATGGCTCACTCAATCACATAACACATCAAATTCATATACTCACTAAATTCACATCACTTTATCAATTTAATATGTTAAGTTACATACATTTCATATTCACTTAATTTGTATTTCACATTCAGAAATCATTCAATATATTTAATCATACATATTAAAAACATATGCAATGCTTATGAGACTCATTTTCAATTGTTATTGTTGTGACTGAGTGTCTATATCTATCCCGTATCCATTGTGGATATTGGGATAATTAATAAATGTCCCTTATTTGATGGGGATACAGGGCTCATTATACATAGTGAACCTTTGGCTTTTATTCACTTTCTGATCTTTAAGCTCTTTTTCCACTTTCTAAGCTTTAAGCTCTTTTTCAATGGCAACTCTAGTCACAACTACTTTTATCTTTCATGCATTCATGTAATGAAATGCATCACATTCATATATTTTCAATCAGCCACTTTATTTCACTTTACACATTCACTTTCACATGTCATCGGACCTAAGTCCAGCACTCAACATTTATGTTGAGAATCTCTTATTTCGTCGAATTCACATACAAAGAGCACTACCAATATGATAATCATGCATCAAACGCCTCAAATATTCAATGTCCAAAAATCAACACATTCACAATGCATATCAATCATATCAATAGTCATTCAGTACAGAAATTTAAAACATAACAAACAATGCAATGAGACCATCTGGGTCGACTCACAGTACTCTCCAGATTAGCATTAGCTTCCATGATCTGGAAATGTTTGGATGTAGACATTCTATCCTGTATCATCATTATGCAATAAACATTTACACACATTATAAATTTTCACACTTATGCGAGTACTCATTTATGCATATATGTATACATATAGATTATGTATAATGCATGCTCAATAATAATCCCAAGTATGTTTTCATTATTCTCCTCATATGATCATTCAAATATCGAAACTCACATAATTCCAATTTGAACTTAGGATTAAACATTTTCTTCTAGGAAATTGTTCCCCTATATATTATGTTTCTAATGACACCAAGATTATACATTTTGATTCAGGATTCCAAAAGTTATACTCAAAATACTTCGCATTGTTCTTAAGCTACAACATTATTCTGTAATCAAATTCAAATCAAATTCTGGAACTCTTAGACACATAATTAAATTTTGATTTCTTCAGACAATTTATATCCATATTTTTCCCATTTGGAAATCTAAATATCAAGATATAGACAAAATATCGAAACATGTTTAGTAAAAATACTCCATTTATCAATATTCTAGCACTCCTCTTCTATTTCATCCAAAATTCATCAATCAATCTTTTCTAAATGATTTTAGATGATCATAAATTTTTTTGGAGACGAATAAAAATGTGTTATGAGTTTTTTGGTTCAAATATCTTGTCATTTGGAGGTTGGGAGAAGAAGTTATGGTCAAAAGAATGAAGGATGTTCACAATTGTCAACTATCAGTATGTCTTCATTGTCACGATTGTGCACTTCCAATTAATCTTCCTATGTCACGATCATGCACTTCCATTTAATCTTCCTGTGTGCACGATCTTGCAACCCCTTCATGACCCCTTAAAGTCACGATCATGCAACCCCTTCATGACCCCTTAAAGTCACGATCGTGCTTGTGCACGATTGTGCACTACCTTCTATTCCAACTTCTTCTCCCAAAACAAACTTTTGGGTCAATTTTACACGGTCATTTTGACAATGAAAATGAAGGATTTATGCCAAAATTTCTTCTAAACAATTGTTCCTTTATGTCTTAAGTTTCTAATGAAACTAATTTCATACAATTTGGTTCAATATTATGCAAGGTATAGCTAAACTAATACGGACTATTCCCAAACCAAGATAGAATCCAAAAGCTCAACTTCAGGAAAATTTTTGAAATTGTTAGAGATAGATTCAATTCAATTTCTTTATTAAAAATATAACCATATGTCTCAGTTTAATATAAACTTAAAATCATCCCATTTGGATGTCTACTAACTAAGATACGGCTAAACTAGATATGTATATTCAGTGAAAACACTACATCTACACATTTTCCACCACCCTTCATCTTCTTAGTTCATCTCTTTTGCTTAGTCTATCTCTTCTATCTTATTTAGTCACTTGTCCATTTATCCAATTCCTAAGGCTTTAAACTAGTTTCTCTTATTAAACTAGTCCAATCATCTCTAAATTTTACTCCAATTGTCTCTAAATTTTTAATGACATTTGTCAATAAATTTCAAGGTCATCTATAAAATTCTTCAACATTATAAGATTCTTATTTCTACTACCATTCATCACTTGACTTGCCACTTGGAATCTTTTTTTAATCTAATAATACCCAACATTTCTAGAAATTTTCTTAAAATTTACCAAAAAATTCTAAATATAAGTACACTCTCCAAATCAATTTTCCAACACATATAAATAAACCACAATTCTCAATACAGTCTCATTTATAATTTAATTATACTCAAAAATGTCAATGAATGCATATACAGTTATTTTATTTGCAAACTCAATATTCACGTGTATGTGTCTATGTTATATTATACATGAGCATGAAATGCACTTTTTCTAATCTCTTATTAATATCTCACATGTACCGTACTTTAGGGTTCTAACCTTTAGTATGAAAGTAGGATGTTACACTATAAGCATTAGTTATTTAAAGTTAACATGTAGATGCTTACTAAGAGTAGTAAGTACATTGGCTGATCTGTCATGAGACAATCATATGAATAATCTAATCTAGTGTCAATGAAAGTCTCGTCATAGTAATGGTGCAAATATCCTTAAACTTGAGGTGCTCAAGCATATCTTCAATACTGATCCTATATTTTGACTTCATTCCTCGTTGTCTCTCAGAGGTTGCTCATAAGGTAGTGATTGGGTACAGTTTGAGGTATTCAAAGATAATTGAGTAGCCAATAAAGGATTCACCACTCCTAATAGAAAGAGATAATACCCACGACCTCTTATTGAGATCATTACTTGGGAATCTCTAGCCAAAGTGGAAATTCCATGAAGATAGTCTTTAATGACACATCCAATTGAGTAATGATCATTGGGGACAAGAACTAACATTACTTAGGCTAGATGTGATGTAGTCAATCTAATGGGAGTTGACGTTTTAACCATACTCTAAACCAAGTAGGATATAGATGGTGAAATGACAAATTACACAAGAACATTGTCTATGGAAGGTTTCGTAATCAAATCACTGACTTTTAGGTCAATTGGAGGTCATAATGTGTTGCTAGATACCGCTCATGACTTGCTTGAATTAAGTGTTAATTCAAATGGCCAACATAATCGGGAAACTAATGGGTCACATACATTGGAGATGCTAAGAATGAGTAAAATGGGTTTGGATAGTGTTCCAAAATATGAGAGAATGTTTCATAATTGTATCGTGATATGATCGTGGTAAGAAATAGTGCAAAGGAATGAAAGAAAGCAAGTGTTGCATGGCTACCAACTTGGAAAGGTTCAAAATTTACAACTAATGTTTCGAGATCGCCACTTAATTCCTATTATTCCTCCATTCATGATGGGGTTAAAGGAGGTCAAAAGTTGGCAAAAACTCACTCATTTTCATGCATATTAATGTAAAAAAAATTGTGAGAAATGTGTCGAGTTCATCTTACACACTTATTCTCTAAACTATTCTCTTAAGAACATACATCAAAGTTATCATTTTATGTGTGTTCTAAACATTCTTCCTAAAAGGTTTCAGGCTTTGCTCTTTGTATGGATATCATTAGAGGCATCCTCCTTCGGTCATTGTGGTTTACAACAACTTGAAAAGGTGAAGACAACCAAGAATGAAGGAGTTAGTAAGGTACACATCTTAAGTTCATTTTTTACTACATCTAATGGCACATGTATGATTATGTATTTTATGGGTTTAGTTTTATTTTCTAATATGTGATGCATAATTGAAACCTTACAGAGTGTGCACATTAAACATAAATCTAAGTCCTAAATTCATCATCCAAACACAATAAATATCCCTTAAAACATTCATTAAGATCAAATTCTTTCCCTAATCAACAATCATCAAACAAACACTAAAAACACTAATAAAAATATAAATCTAGTCTTAAACACATGATTTTCACCCAAGTTTACACCTAATAACACACTCTACAACCAAGAAAACACACCTATCACTATTATGGACATCCCTGAGGGGTTTAAGGATTGCTAACAATCTTTTTCTTAGGATTTATCCTTAACTTTTTCTTATTAATCATCACAAATTCCTTAATAAATTATATGGATACTATCACTTGTTTATCTCCACTCTTATTTTTCTGATGTTAATTGATAATGATTGTTTCCTAATCAATGATTGAAGGTTCCTTCTCTTAATTTTTTTTTCAATGTCACTTGCCTTTGGCTCTTGTTTGTGTTTTTCCTAAGTATGTAGTATATTGACATATAATCTCTTCATATGAGTTTTCATTATTGACCTATTCATTGGACTTAGTTAATCCAACTTATTCCTTATTCTATGAACTTTATCTCCCTGTCTAGATGAGGAAAGGTATTTATTATAGTCTCATGTGGTTCTTGTTCTAGTCTCATTTCCCCTATAACAAAATTATGCCTATTGGTTTCTATATTTTAGAAGGTTAAGGCTTATAAGGCTTCTACTAGTAACTAGTTGACATTTATATTTCTTTTAGTTCACCTTTTATATTCAGTTTAATTAACCTTATTCTTTCTAGTAATATCCTAATCAATCCAACTTTAATGCAAATTGTTCCATATCCTATCCTTTTCAAATATGCATTATGTTTATCTAGGCAGATAATCTTGCCAAATTTGCTAACCATATATCTCAATCCTAGTGTTAACTAGTAATCAAGAGTTAGATCTATGAATAACCATATTAGAATATATCTCATCTTCTACCCAACAAGCTCCATTCAGGGCCTTCATTATGATAGGCTTCCTATCACTCGTTTATCTCCACCCTTATTTTTCTGATGTTAATTGATAGTGATTGTTTCCTAATCAGTGATTGACGGTTCCTTCTCCAAATTTTTTTCAATGTCACTTGCCTTTGGCTCTTGTTTATGCTTTTCCTAAGTATGTAGTATATTGGCATATAATCTCTTCATATGAATTTTCATTATTGACCTATTCATTGGACTTAGTTAATCTTACTTATTCCTTATTCTGTTGAACTTTATCTCCCTGTCTAAATGAGGAAAGGTATTTACTATAGTCTCATGTGGTTCTTGTTCTAGTCTCATTTCCCCTTTAACAAAATTATGCCTATTGGTTTCTATATTTTAGAAGGTTAAGGCTTATAAGACTTCCATTAGTAACTAGACATTTATATTTCTTTTAGTTCACCTTTTATATTCAGGTTAACTATCCTTATTCTTTCTAGTAATATCCTAATCAATCCAACTTTAATGAAAATTGTTCCATATTCTAGCCTTTTCAAATATGCATTATGCTTATCTAGGCAGATAATCTTGCCAAATGAGCTTACCATATAACTCAATCCTAGTGTTGACTAGTAATCAACAGGTAGATCTATGAATAACCATATTAGAATATATCTCATCTTCTGCCCAGCAAGTTCTATTCAAGGCCTTCATTATGATAGGCTTCCCATGTATATGCTAAAGGCTAACCTCCATTACTCTCATTGTGTTAACCTCATTATTAAACTTGAAGATGTACATGTCACCTTTAAAACTTAGATTCCTTCAATTAGTTAAAGCTCAAGATTACATAATAGGAAAGACTGGTCAATTATCCGTAAAATATCTATCCAACAACAACAATAACACCTGATAAAAATTTCGCTGAGATGTAGGTCTAGGATAACTTTAACCCTAAGGAACTAATGAATATGTATCTAGTAAAGTAAATCATTTTGAGGCATCATCTTTAAGAACATCCAATGATAAGGCAACAACTATTGTTTCATTATTAGATGTAGTTAGATAATATCTTAATTGTTTACACGATGATGTGTCATTTACCCTTTGACTTAAGATAGCCTTAACCCTAAGCCACTAATGAAGGAACCAAATTGAGTTCGATACAGGGTAGATGGAACCTCTAAAGACAAAGAGGCAACAACTAAAGATACATCACGATGAGTGGGAGAGGAACATATTTAGACCTAAATTAGCAAAGGAGGAGACTGAAATACAAGTTAAAAAGGAAGGAAAGAATATAAAAGAACCAATTGGATGCAAAGAAGATAGAGAAGAGGTTAAGGCACTCAAATAATCAAGAATAGGCATCAAAGTATAGTAAGTGCACTCAAATAATCAAGATTAGGCATCAAAGTATAGTAAGTGCTTGCCATGGAAAAATGATAAAAAAAGTGACTTTATATTCAAAAGTTAGGTTATGAACTAAAGATGCAAAAGAGTTACTAAAACTAAGCTAGAATTGGTGGCAAGGGGTGATTTAGGGAGAAGAAATGGAGGAAAATAAGATAATTAAGAGTTAAACTAAAAAAAGGAACCAATTGATGGAGAACTAAGACTAGTAAGAGGAAAACTAAAGGAGTCACCTTATTTGTAAGGGAGATCTAAAGGGGCTTGCTTGATTCAGGTATTCCATTCCCGAAAGTGAAGGGAATCTATCAATAAGTCTTAGGAAAAGAGATCCCACCTATGATGGTTCGTAACATAAACAAATAAATTCCAAAAACAAAGAAAAATAAAGGTAAAGAGAAGGTTAGGAAAGCTGTCCAGAATAAGGTGTTAATGGGAAAAGGACGCAGAAGTTATTCAATGATAAAGACTTTTTTTTGGGTTAAATGGATACATCCACAATTCTAGAAAGGAGTATTTTGAAAAATTGATCCCAAAAAGTTTATCTTATAGATTATGACTTCTTAAACTAAGGGATAATATTATATCCATACAGGAGTTAAGTTTGGTAGGGACCTTGTACCTCATTTTGATATGATTATTGGCAACCAATTGGCTTTTTTTAACTTTACAAATGTTGCCTCCCTGATGAAACCCATTCTTAAAAAACATCAAAGTGTGAGCTATCATTTAAGATAACACATAGTGTTGATCCCATTTAAAGCCTCTCTTTTTGAAGGTTTCCACATCATAATCCACTCTCTTCATTTTAATTGACTTGACCAACTCTCAAAAGAAAACTTCGAAGAAAAGGTCAAGTAAATTCACTAAGAACTCGTGTTGAGAAATTTTTAAAAATAGCATACGTGTGGAATGGGAGTTTGTTTTCCCTCTAAAATATCCTAAAGCCTCCATCTTATGACTAGTAATTAGGGAAAGATTATACACTATAGGCATGATTAAACTCTTTCAACGTTTAATGTATGTCTTGTGCAATCAAAACATTGGATGCCATGATTATCTCTTCTTTGAGTACCAAATCTCATCTTCTCTCTTAATGTAATTTAGTCCATTTTTTTATACAAGATGTATTCATTCTTAAATGGAAGAACATCATAACCTAAGCTACCCAAATTTCTTATAACAGTCAAAGTGATCTCAACATCATTAAAATCTGTATCAGCTGCATTGTCTATATAATCTAGATGGAGAAAAACAAAAGGATCTTTAAAGGGGAATCTATGAATAAAAACATTATTTTTTAGTTTCTACTTCAAATAATAAGACAGATCATCATGATTAAAGGGATGCAAAATGATGTTGGTCAAACTAAGACTTCTAAATGGAACACAGTAGCTTATTGTATGTTCTATTGAAACCTAGCTTATTGTAGGTTCTATTAAAACCTAGCAGATCATTAGTTGTCAGTTTTCTTCTACACTTGTGAAATTTTCTCCATAGTTCATTATCTGAATTTTGCTTCCCTTATGTACTTTGTTTTGCTCTTTAAAAGACTTTATTACAACTTTATTTTTCTTTAAAAAATCCAAATTTGAGAATTTGAGAGAAAACAAAATTTAACATTTATCCACTTCAACTGCACTTAACATCTCCTGAATGAAAATTTTATTATTTGGGATAAGTAATGGATCAATTATATTATTTAGAAACAGGAATTAATTATAAAAGTTTGAGAGAGCGTAACAAATTTATGTTGACTAAGAAATACATCTTTAGAAATATTTATGAATATAAATTTCCAAGAAGCATTTATATCAAACATAATAATTAATTACCATGATTAATTATCATATAACAATTACTACATCAAAATGAAGCAATTTTGTGTCTAAAAAGTTCTGTTTCGAATATGTTCAACATCTGGTCCTTGGTAACGCAAAAACAATAAACTATCAAACTCTTTTCTCTACCCAAAGGGTATAAATAAATATAGTTCAGAGTGTGTCATTAAGCATGTAGATATATCTATAATTCTTTCCATATCATGCCTCTCTCCATCGACCACTAGCAAATGATTCCTGCATTTTGTTTTGATTGTTTACTAAGGTATTGGAAGGCAAATGAGTGTTTGTATGAATTTGTTTTAGTTTGGAGGCGAACTTGAATCTCAAGAGCAATGAATTTGTCATGACACCAATTGAACTCAAACCCATAAGGGCTCCGGCAATGGAAGGAGTAAGCATTGTCCCTGTTATAGGCAGTAGCATGCCAGCCGCAATTGGAATTCCTAGCTGCACATATATAATAACATCACATCTGTATACCAGAAAAATACAATACTAATTTATTATTTGAGAAAGAGAGGCGTAGGAGAGGGGTTTACCAAATCTGAAGAACGACATTATATAGATTGACAGTCACAGTGAAGATGGGATACAAGCAGAAGCAAGATAAATCATATATACTTTTCATACAACACAGAGGATGGTAAACTCCCTTAATGGTATACATAAAATGATGCAGTTGAACAAACAAGATTGGAGGTGAGTTGGACAAAGAATTAGAGATTAAAGACCTTAGTAAGCCCAATTACTTCCCAAAAATTCAGTTCAATTGGTCGCCAGGAAAGAAAAAATATTGAAAACGTCAATGTTGGAACAGAGATGGAAATAATTTCAGCTGGTGCCCAAGAGAGAGATGCAAAAGAAGAATATTGATGCCATTTAAGACAAACAACTAGAGAAGCAGAACGGGAGCTGCTAGAGAAGAACTAAGTGTGGTAAATAAGTATTGAGGTCGCCGGAAAAGAACCATATTCAATTGAGGATGAGTCAAATTAAAAAATTAAATTTTCATTTTCAACTGAGATAGCAATTTGATGTTTATTAAATTTTGTTGGGAGCAAGGACTGGACTTCGTTCCAATTTCAGTTCTAACGTAATTGGACTAACGATTACTAAGATTTTTTATTTGAAAAATGATTTTAAGTTATTAAGATAATACGTGAATCATTGTTAATCACAAATTCAAAACTAAAACTACAATTTAATTCCTTGAAATTAGACAATATAATCAAATTCCTACTTCATACATGGTCCTAAATTATGGCATAAGAGTGCTTTTCAATGGGTCCACGTTCACTATAAGAACAACTTAAGAACTGATCGAATTATTTACATTACATGAATGAGCTATAAAAGTCCTTACCCAAATATAACAAGTCAAGGAAAAGGTTCATTTATATTTGTTTTCCTTTTAGACAAGCAGCCACTGTTATCGTGCCTTCTTCAGAATTACGTTATTTTCCAAAATTGATATTGAGACATGACAAAGTGACCTAAAATAATTTTTTTGTCAATAATTAGCATTGAGAAGTTAGAAGAATCATCCTTTGTGGATATGTATAAATTGCACATTTCTATAAGGCCATCTCTCGGTTTCAATGCAACACAATTCCTACAAGTCAAGAGGTTCACTTTATATTTAACTTGCTGTCTTGATTGTTTGAGGTTCTATTAGTGTCAAATGTATAGTTATAGAATGAAGAAAACTCACAATGTTGTATGCAAAAGCCCACCAGAGATTTTGCCTCACAGTCTTCATGGTTAGCTTGCTGAGCTCCAGTGCATCCTGCAACTGCAAAAAAGTGTAATAAATAAATTGCTTTGCTCAAATATCAACAGAATTAGGATCAGCAGATCACAAATCTAGAATCGGAGGGACCTGCCAATATCAAAACCTTTCCTATAATTTACCTTGACAAAATCAGGCAGTAGTGCAAATGAATGAATTAAACAAAGCAGGGGAATGCTTCGAAATGGAAAATTGCTAGTTTTCAAGCCAAAAGCTGAAATTGCAGCCATAGATAAAAATAGCTATGTATATAAAAAAATTTCTGCTTTTAGTAGTTGGCTAAGGCCATTGAGGTTCATTCCAGTGGCATAACATATAATCAGGAACATCATACGACTATATAGTCCATAGTGATAGGTAGTCAATTGAAAGCTTATACAAGTCGAACAAAAGAATGCCAGACTATTTGATAAAGCAGGCATAAACTGAATATAAAGTTTCTAAAACTTCAAATTTAGGGCTAAACATTAAGAAAATAGTGATAAAGAATTGAAGTAAAACATAGGTCTAGGAATCAATCCTAACGACTGTATCAAGAACTAGGAATCACACTTAGAAATTGAACAGAAACCTATTGGAAATCACTCCTAGAATTTTGGATATGACTCCTAAGTGTAACCACTCATATGAAGTGTCATAGTTGAAAAATCAAGCTATCTTATTATTTGAACATCGAATACATAAATACAAAGAGAAAAGTCTTGAAACTCTAATCCTAATAGAATAGGAATCCAACTAAATTTTCAAAACAAGAACAAAGTCCTATCTAATATAGATTCTTATTATTCCCTAATAAACTTAAACCTGGACAAATTAAAAGTAGAAATAATTTCCTTCTCTAACAAGGAAAATTAAGCCAACTTTTTACTCTACACAAAAGGCACAACAAATAAGCCAATGCAGCAGCAGCAACTCCATACCTCTGCTTTTCAAACTGCTAACTCAAACTACAAGACTTTGAACAACGCTGCTAGATACTCACCAAGTTAGGAAAAGATGAACACCAAGAAGAAGAGTCTCTAGCTCAGAATGGAATTTTCCACCACATTACCACAGCACAATTTGAGACAGTGCTGTTGGATCATTAAGTAGGATGTTGGAAATCTTTTGGCTCTCTTTACATATTATATTTGAGGCTATTCTTTTGGAGGAGAGGAGGTTTTACAAACCAGCTTTGAGGCTATGGAAAGATTAGTAGGCCTCTTGGACATAAATGATCTGGTGAGATCTGCTAACTTGGGAATTATAAGTGTGGAGATTTGAAATGAGTTGTATATTAATACACTAGCTGTATATACATATTTATACAAAGAAGAGAGGGCAAAATAAGGTAATACTGTCCCTAAAATTATGCCTTAGTCTACTCCTAAA
>JAOSBK010052236.1:0-17417 GCA_027568895.1 Erythroxylum shatona
TTATTTTATATTATATTATATATATATATATATATTAAAAATAAAAAAAATTATTTAATTTGTTAAAAACTTGGGGGGCCCAGTGCACCACTGGGCCCCACATGCCTCCGTCCTTGTCCAATGACTTATAGTCATCTCTATCTTAATATCTCTACACGATCTAGGTACTACAAATTTGGGTTTTTTATGTTTCTAGCTCTAATTCTGTTAAATATTGGGATAACCAATCCTAAAGTGCCTAACCTTCTAGAATTTTTTCATTCCAATGCCTAAGCTTTTAAAAATTTCAATTAATTGATCAACCTTTTAAAAACTTAATAGTTCAGTTCAAAACGTTAGTTTTGTTAGAAACTTGTTGATTTGGCTAATGGAATCTTTGCTATTCATGAGATATAAATATCCACATGGAAAAATAGTGGTTATGATTAGACTAGAGTAGAGAGGATTTTTTTTTTGGTGAACATGTACATATCATGAACAATACAAATTTCATTACCTAAGTCAGTAAATTACTAACAAAACAAATAGTTTGAACTAAACTATTAACGTTTTAAAATGTGGGCCATTCAATAGAAAAATTTAAAAACTTGGACACTAGATTGAAAAAAATCCTAAAAATTGGGGCACTTTAGGATTGGTTATCCCTTAAATATTCATTTATTTTGTTTTGATGATTTTCCTAGTAGGTTTTTCTATATCTTGTTTCTTATTGACTTGATCTTTGACTTGTTCACATCTATATTTTTTAGGTATCATTTGACTAATTTTGAACCTTATTGATTTTAAGAGATTCAAAATTTCTATTGTTATAAACATTAGGTTCAAGTATAAGAAAAGAGAACAAAAAAAGGTTATTATTTCTCTTTTATGTTTCTGTCCTATTAAAACTAAAATCTTCAAATATCGTCTAAACTAAAATCCATTTATTTCTTTCCCTTATTATAAGCTCATTATTTGTTCAAGAACTAATATTAATTTTTTCCCTTTTCCATTCGAGATGGGTTCAATATATTTAGAAGTTGTAATTTTTAACAAAACCATAACTATACTTTTTTTTTTGGTTTTATTAGGCTTTATAATCTACTTTGTTTTGCTTATGAATGTTAGGCTATATAAGCTACTATGTTTTACTTATGGAGTTCATTCTTTAAAAACTATCTCTTGATTCGAGATAGTGATGTATATGGGGCATCAAAATCTCAGTAGTTCTTATTATAGTGGCTTAGTTTGGAATTCATTAAAGTTGTTATCTAAGGCCTCCTTAATCCCAAAAGCCTATATTTTTCATATATGTATAAGTATTTTTAAGTGAATCACATAAGAATATATTTAATTGAGAATCTATAATATTTTAGTTCCCAAATCCTTATTATGATTTTAGTCTATTTTTTATATACGAATATATTTACATTTATAGACAAAAATGTATTCCTTTAAGGAGGGGAGCTAACAAACACTAGTTATTGATTTTTTTTTGAAATTAGTTATTGACGATGTTGAGAAGTGAAACTCAAGTTCTTAAAGATTGCCTATATAAAAACTTCAACTCCTTTTCCATTTCTTTCATGTTAGACTCTAATGCCTCAAATTACATGTTTGAAAATATCTTGTGAGGTTACTATGATGACTTTGCCACTCTTGAACTAATAATCATATAGAGATTTTCTTTTGTATATTTAAGGTTGTAAAATTAACATCTATTTTTAGAGTAAGGAAGTATAAACATGGTAAACAACTATAATGGTTTGAATTTAACTCAAATCTTTTTCCCATTATTAAAAGGGAGTAATTATGATTTATGTAGCAAAAAGATGGACTTTTTTCCATCCCCCAAGACCTTTAGAAGCTAGTTGAGAATAGGTATAATGAAATAGGGATTTTATTTGAAATTGTGAAATGCAATAGGAAGAAAGATGCTAAAACTCTTGCTTTCATTCAACTAAAAGAAGATAAAGGCATAAGTTAGGCTTGTGTCTTGCTTTAATGGGTACACTTCTCATAATTTTTCTTAGATAGTGTAAAAGATATTACCATTAAAGTAAGGATGCTTAATCTAAAATAATGAAAATGAAGCTTATAATGAAAATTTTACTTGATACAATACCTTCTTATCACTTTTTTGCTTGATATAATTAATTTTTTCCTTATATAAAACTAAGTAATAAAAATAAAGAAGATGAAGCCATAAATTGAGCTCATGTCTTGTTCAACGGGTGAACTTTTCATAGTGTAAAAGATTGTCCAAAAGATATTATCATTGAAGTAAGGATGTTTAATCTGAAATAAAGATAATGAAGCTTATAATGAATTTTTTTTCTTATGTAGTATCTTCTTGTCATTTTTTTGTTGTTATCAATTATATGTAACTATTTTTAGTAATGGAAGCTATGAATAATATGAATGATACTAATGGTTGTATGAAAATAGATGAAAAGGATGAACTGTAAAATGAAGCCATAGAGATGCATTTAATCTCATTAATGTTTGAAGAAGTGAAGAAGATAAATTGAACAACTATTAATTTTTCTAAATTTGGTTGGAAGAATACTATGACAAGTCTTTAAACAAAATTCAACAAAGGTTATATTGATGTTTAATTAAAGAATAATTATAATGCATTAGGGGCAATATTGAAGAATTTTAAGTACTTACTTAAAGAAACAAGAATTAGTTACAACTCCTTCATTGGTGAAATTAATGCTATAGATGAATATTGGGAAAATCTATTTAATGTAAAATCTGTCTTTCCTTATTAATATATCATATTATAATTTTTGTGCTCATATACACTTGTCATCATTATAAGTCTATAAAATAGCTCACAAATTTAAGAAAAAAATAATGCAAGGAGTTTTTAAGATTTGTTTCAAATTTTTAGAGATATTACTATAACTAGTTTGCATGCACATTCATCAACTAACTCTCTGTCAAGTGTTATAAAAGAGGAACATACAATTGATGTCAATGAAGCTTATTCATTCAAGGAAAAAGGAGATCAAGTTGTAAGTTATCCTTTTAAGAAAAAGAAATCTCCTAAGAAGAAAAAGGAAAATAAGACACACTCTAGCACTATAGAAAATGCCTTGATTACAAATAGTTAACAGTCAAAAATAAAGAACGATTTACTTAAAAAATGGTTGTAATATCATCCATTGTAGATAATGCATTTAGAGCTTCATCAATTAATCAAGAACTAATATAATGATAGAATGTTTAAATGTCTTAAATGATTTGGGTGTCGATAAGTATCATATGAAAAAGCTGAAAGGATTACATGATTCTTTGCTTTGTAAGGAGATTTTTATAAAGATGCCATATGTAAGAAAGATGGATTTGATTGTGTTTCTTTAATTATATTTTCATGTTATTGCTTATTAAAGTCTTATTGTCTTAGTCACTTTTATATTAAGAACTATTTAATTTTGAATATTTAAGTGTATGTTATGTATGCATGTTTGATATGAACACTTTGACTATATGTTTGATATAAACTTAAATTTATGTTAAATGTTATAGTGTTACATAATCATTTTATAATTTATATTTAAATGTCTTGATTAATTATCTAATCATGGTATTGTAGATACATGGCCTATTTATTAGATTTCAAATCAAATTCAAATGATAAACTAATGAAAATATTTATAATTTTTCTAGCTAGGTAAGAGAATGAATATTTTCATTTACACAAGCAACCATATAGAACTTCTGCTCTATTAGGTCATGATTAGTTATTGAAACTTTTGAATAAGAATCCCATAAGGATTTATGAGAACTTGAGAATGAGTAAGAAAATCTTCTTGAGCTTATATGATGAGTTAAAGAGTTTAGGAGGCTTAAAGCCAACAAGTCACTTAATTATAGAGGAACAAATTACAAATTTCTTGATGAATATAGAGCATGGTGAGACAACAAGAGTCAATATAGAGTGTTTTCAACATTTTTCCTAGACAATTTTTTAGTATTTTTGCAAAGTTATTTATGCAATTCATCGTGTTGCAAAAAGATTCATTACTCCACCATCCTTTACCGATATACCTCCTAAGATTCAATATAATTCATATTTGTTAGGTATATTCATATATTTAATTACTTGTTTCATTATGTCCTTATATTTAATTATGTTTGTTTCAATAATGTAAAATGCTTTAATATGTAAAAAACTCTAGTGACTCTATACTAATTATAAAGCACTATGGATCAAATGGATCCAAGAATATTACTTGAAGAATGCTAACTTCTAGCATGTAGATTATATAAAGGATGGCTATTGGATCCTTAAGAAGATGGTGAAGATGAGAGATATCAAATATCCTTGCATTAAACATAAAATTGGTAATAAAGAAAAGATATGGATCTGGTTTGATAACTTGCTTGATATAAGCCCTATTATTCACATCTTTGAATTTCTACATCTCAGAAATAGAATGCCACTAAATCTTAAAGTATTATATTTGATTATGAATGGTGAATGGCGAGGAAATTTTAGAGGACTTGACTCACTACTAGATCACTTTCCTTTATTAAATAATGTAGAGAATGAGGATTCTATTATTTGGAGTCTAAATTCGAGTTGTAACTACTCAAACAAATCCTGTCATCAACTATTTTCAAATAGATTTATCAAGGTTCCTTGGTTTAATCTTTTATGAAGCAATACTCTTAAGCCTAAAGCCACTTTTATCACCTGGTTTATGATCAAGAACATGTTTAAGACTAAGAGTCAATAGCATGATAATGTGGATGCCACTTGTCTATTATGTAATATTGTAATGGAGGACAAAGATCACCTTTTCTTTCTCTACAAATTCTCTAAAGCAATCTGAGCATAATTTTGTATATGTTACTAGGTTATAGCAGCATGTATAATTGGGAGCAAGCACTGATCTGGGTATTAGAAACTCAAAGTAAGGAAAAACTAATGGTACTCTCTTCATAGCAGCCTTCACTACTACTATTTATACCTTTTGGAAAGAAAGAAATACCAGAAGATTTATTGATATGAAAGAAATAAAATACTAGCTTATAAACAAATTTGTTAACTTGATCAGAGCTACAATCTATGCCAAAAATGCATAACACAACTTTTTTTATTGATATGAAGCATATATGGGTGTTATAGTCCATCTTAGCATACTGATATAGGAATGTCATATGTATTGATTTTTCCCTCTTAAAATATTCTGATACATTGTAAACTGAATGAAGGCTAATATCCTAGAACTCATTGTAATGTTGTAATAGTTACATCTATATTCAATACATTATTCAATAAAAATTAATGATATAATTTTATATTTTAGGATTACATAAGAGCAATAAATTGTTCACATATTGATGTATATGTTCTAATTGATGAATAAATACTATATAGGGGGTAAAAGAACTAATCCAATCTAAAATATTATATATTGTTGCTTATTTAACATGTATTTCACATATGTAATGGCTGAATGGAAAGATGCTAGTAATGATTCTTTAGTTCTTTTTGAAACAGTAACCAATATATTAAACTAATTTCCTATGTCTGCACAAAGTATTACATTGTTTTAAATAAATATAGCAATTATAATTAGTTTTTAATAACTTTTTTATTAGTATTATGTTCTTTATATGTTTAGGTAAGTTTTAGTTGGCTAGTTAACTCATACTACACTAATATGCCTAAATTTCTTTCACCATATCAAGGTGATAGATATCATTTATAAGATCATAAAAGATGAGGAAGACCTCAAGGTCTACGAAAGTTGTTTAACTATAGACATTCTTTATTAAGAAATGTTATTAAAAGATGTTGTGGCATTCTAAAAGTAAGATACCTTCTAATTTCAAACATGCCAAGTTTTGATATAAAGAAAGACAAATACTTTATTGTTACTTATTGTAATAAGTAATTTCTATTAGAATGTACAGACAAAGCAATGAATTATTTGACAGTTATGTTGAAAATAAAAAGCACAATGTGGAAAGTGTAAATGAAAATGCAAGTCCTTAAGTGGAGTGTACTATTACCTCACCATAACTTTGGAGCACTTCTCGAAAGTAAGATGAAATTGCTTGACATATGTGGAATGATTAAATTAATGAAAGTTCAAGTTGGTTTATATTTCCATTTATAAGCGATACTATTATTGTGAAAACATTGTACTATGATGAACATATTTTATTATTTAACTATAATAAATTAATGTAATTTTTCTATTTTATAGATTCTTATTATATAAAATTGATTTCTAATTTTTAATTATATTAATTACTCATATCTTTCTATTTCAAATGATAATGAGATTTAATTAATTTAAGAATACAAATTGATATTTTAAAAAATTAACTAAATTAAAAATTAATTTTACAATATAATGTTATAATAAAAATAAAATAAAATAGAATGATGAAACAAAAAAGTTTTTTATTTCTAGTTTTCTATTACAAATCTCAACCAAACATGTTTTTATTTTCAATTTTTATCCCAAATATCAACCAAACATGCTTTTATTACTAAAAATAGGAAACAAAAATATAAACAATAATAGAAAAATAAAAGTGGAACTAGATGACATTTAAGTAAACTTATCCTAGTAAGATGTGCTTAAAAGAATAGCGAAAGTGATCAACATCTATCTCTTCTAAGCTTTCCCTGGGTCACCATCCTATAAACCATATTATACACATTTCTCACCTTGTTGAAGGTTGTTGAAGGTGCTGTTAATCTTCTTTAAGTTGAAATTAGGGAAGAAACACTTAAATTTCATAGTAGGACTATCAAGAATAGGGAAAGCAAAAACTTTTTCCACTAGTTTAGATGTGCAAAGAGGCGAGGGCTAAAAAGGTTGAGACATAGGGTTAGAGCTAATAGAAAGAGATAGGTTGATTATAGCAAGCTCATCACTTTCTATCATATTCTACTTCTTCTTCTCCTTAAAGGATGAAATAAACAAGCCTTTGTCCTTGACCACTTAGTTCTTTACAAACATCTTGTTCATATTTATGATGTCAATGAAAAATAAATATTTCATATAGTGCTCAAAAATAAGTAAAATAAGGAATATAAAGAGAAAAATAAAAGGATTTTCTTTTCTATGATACACCCTAGACTCAACAGGCTGAGTTTGCTAAGGAGTATCTCTTAAGGTAGAAGAGGTTATGTTAAATTAACTAGTTTTTGGGATAAAAACTATAAGGGTGCATTGCTATTATCTTACTGAGCAAACCTCTCAAATCTCATTTACATGACCCTAAAAGACCATATACCTACTTGGTTTGATAAATCACAAACTTATCCTTCCATTTGTATAAGATATTCCCTAAAGTTAGAACTATTAGTCTTACTTCGTAAACTAGTCCTATCAACCCTACTAATTCCATAATTTTAAAAAAAAGAAGGCATGTAGTCTTACCTTTATAAAGTATATAAACCTATTAATTGCTTAACTATAATTCTCTTTAATGTAATATGTTAATAAATATGGTCAAAAATGAATTCTTTCTCAAATGAAATAAGTAGATAGATAATAAATATGGATCCTTTCTCTTTTAATAAGTCCTAAAAAATAATAAATTTGAGTCACCTTCCACATCATGTGCCTTATATAGAGTGATGGATAGTTAAGATTGACTTGAATCAATGGTTAAGATTCAATAAATGTTCATCTTACTATAGGTAGTGAAAACATCTCTGTGTAGTGAGAGACAATAGTATTCCATATAGAATATTATTAAGGAATCTTCTAAAGGATGATTCCTGTGAAGATTCCAACTTCTATCAAGTAGGTACACACAAATAAACTAAAGATGTGTGTTTGAAGATGTTTTATGCAAGCTTAATTAAAGATACTGAAGATGGAAAGGTTAGTGTTTCTCTAATGCCAATAACTAGGTCTAGTAGGCCTATAGGTTTCATTTGGAATTCAAGAAATGATTTCAATTTAATTTATCCTATTCATTAGAGACCCATGGTAATTTGGCTATGTGATTGAGAGATTATCTTTGAGTAGCCTGACTTTTATTTTGGTTAAGCCAACATCCTTGTAGACACAAGTATTTATCTAAGTTTTAAGAAGAAACCTGGGGGGGGGGGGGGGGGGCTGGCAAATTGATTTATTTAGTATAATGGCCTAATTATCCAAATGAGTTTTTTTAACATTAAGATCATCCACTTTGGGAGGGATAGTCCCAATCAAAGACCATTGATGATACTCAGTAGAAGTTAGATCCAGCCTTACTAGGGTAGTTAAATCCTAATTATAGTTAATGAAGGATTGCCTATAAGAGGGAGACACCCTAAGATAAGTTCTAATAATCACTATCATTAAACTTAATTGGAAGTTTCTCTTTACGCTTAATTATTTTTGTAAGCATGCAAACTTGATCCCAACCCCATATGCCTTCTCAAATAAGAAATCTAGTTATTAAATTTTGTCTTTTGACTTTTCTAGCTTAGGCATTGTTCTTAGGTCACCATTGTACTTTTCTGTTATCTCTATTTTCTTCTGAAATCTCTTAACGTTGCTCTCCTCATCATCTTAATGATGATTAAGATAGGTTTTCTTTTAATCCTCTGATGTGGGCATTAGAGCTTTAAGATTAATTGTCAAGCAACATATTACACTTTACTCTTAGACTACATGTCTACACCATCTACTTAATAGGTTACATTTTATCCAATTACCTGCTATCTTGTAAACTCCCTCCATTTACTTCATTTACCTATTGATGTGAACCCACCTAAGAATAAAATCTTAGAGAACAAAAGTACAAGTTTGAATCACATTGACAAAACTAAATCAAATATAAAAAGAGCTGACCTTTTGGTTATAAAGAATTAAGAACCAAGTTCATTAAGTATTTGGAATGTTACAAAGAAATAATTCTTTGATAAGTTTAAAGTTAGAAAAAATAAAGAAAGAAATCACTCATAACTCTCAATAAACAAAGACATTAAAAACTCTATAAAACTATATACTAGAGAAAAATGGGTTTTAGAGATGAGCACATTATGGTATACGATCAAGTTTTAGGTTGTACTTATAGAAAAGTTTTAGCATTAGTGAAACAGTTTGGGCACACTTATTTCAAGGCCATATCTTTACATCTTGCTTTATAAGATTTACATAAACTTGTACACAATCATTTTATAGGTCATATTCTTTACTGAAACTTCAACTCTTGCATCTAAGAAGAGAAATAAGCTAGTATACACCCAGGTGTGAGGCTATATCCAATTTTGTCTCATCTAAAGAGAAACACGAGTTAGTAAATGGCCATGACTAAGTTTTGCTTAGCCAATGATGAATTTTAAGCCCTTAGATCTTCTTCAACTCCAAACTTTCATAATTTTTGTAAGCCTTTACACAATGGATCCCATCTTTAACTAGTCATGTTTATATCATTTCCCCTTTCTTAAAAAGAATTCATCTTTAAATCTTTACCTACATCAAAATTGAAAGCATATGCTAATTAGTTTAAAAAGCATAACCTTTTATGTAATAACTCTCTTATCTTTTTTTTTCTTTCTAGTAAATATTTTCTTTTAAAACTTCACCCTTACTCTTTTATTCTTCATTCTCTCTTTTTAACTTTAATTGGTCCATATAAATTTAATTAGGTGTTAAAGTTGTAAGAGTATTAGGTCATTGTTTTTCATGAGGGCATATCAATTCTTAAAGCAATCATATATAACTCTTTTATTATATTTCCAAAGCCTCCTTAAAATTATATGACCAGTTTATATATGTAATATATCATAAAGTACCTTTTCTTATACTTTCCAATAGAAGAAGGAATCAATATATATTTATTCATCTTGATCTCTTATAATCATTAAGCTCTTAAAGTTTGTATGACTTTGGATGCTTCATAATATGCAATCTTAACTTTATTATAAGAGTAATACTAGTTACATTAGTACAACTTCCTCCATTAGTGGTCATACTACATACCTAGTTTTGAATATATGATCTATTTTGGAAAATGTTCTTCCTTTATTAATCAAGATCATCCTTCTAGATTTGAAGAAATAATTCTCTCCTAGTAATAGTTTCTTGCCTTCAACAATATACTCAACTCCATCATCACTAGACTTATTAAGAGATAGCCTAAATTCCTTTTCTTTTTTGAAACTTGACATGTCTCCATCATTTCTAATGATCATAACTCTCTTATTTAGACATTCAAATGAAATAATCATTATTACCAAGCAAATAAAATAACTAATGTATTATTTTGAGAGGGTTGAGAATCAATGTTACCTTTGCCTTTATTATAGACATCATTTTTTAGCTTTAGGTGGCTAAGTTTTTACTTTAGAATATCTCCTATCATCCTTTTCATAATCAAACCTCCAAGCATATCTAATACCAATTGAGTTCTTTGATACTAATTTGTTGTAACATCCCATTCCCATATTAAGGGTTAATTGAGAAAATAACTATGAGAGAATAGAAAAGTGTATTTCATGCTAATGCATAATATAGCGTGCGCACACACACAGACACGTAAATATTGATTTTTGCACATTAAAATAATTGTACATGCATTCATTAACATTTTCCAAGTATAATTAATCTATAAATGTGATTATATTGAGAATTGTGGTTTTTACGTGTTCAAAATTGATTTGGAGAGTATATGTATTGATTTAGAATTTTTGGTAAAATTTGGAAAATTTCTGAAATTTTTGGGTATTTTTGGACTAGGAAAAATGCCAAGTGGCAAGACAATTGATAAAAGTAGTAGAATTAAGAGTCAAATGGCAGTGGAAAATTTTATAAATGACATTGGGATTTAATGATAAGTGTCATTGAAAATTGGGTTGAAAACTGGAGACAAATGGACTAGCATTTTAAAAGGACCAACTAGAGACCATAATAAAAGGAAAAGTGGCAAGTGACAAGTGTCACAACACTTGCCACTTGCCACTCACCACTCACAACACTTTATCATTTTGAATGACCATCTCCTTTTTCTGTCATATTTACTCTCACGAAATGCTCAAACCTTCTTCAACTTTTCCATTGTTCTCATCCACGACATTCACTCTCACCCCATCAACGTTGAAGCTTTCTCTTACCTCTATTTGTTTCTATCATTTTTACTATCTTCTTCATATTTGTCACTAAAGATATAGCCCTACTACCTTTAGAATGATGATGATCACATGAAGCCATGGAAAGCTAGGTTTCCATGGTGATTGAAGAAGCTTGGAGTTTAATCAAGTAAGTTAAACTCTATTCTTCATGAGTTGTCTAAATAGAAGCTTGTATGATGATAGCTAGAGGTTAAAGGGGCATAAAAATGGTGTTTTATGTTTGTTGGAATGTGAGTGATGAGATGTATATGAAAATGTCTTGCTTTTGTATATGTATGATGATTAATGATTCATAAATTGAGGTAGAGTTGATTTAGAGTTAGAATAAACCCTAAAATGAGATAGAAAGAATTGCAGAAAATTGATTTGTGAATGGATATTGTTATGTCCTGTTTTTGATGGATAAAAATGTGAATCATTAGTTGTTTTAGACATGGATTGGATTGAGATTTGAAGTTAGAGAAAATGCAAGTGTAGTTTTTTGAAAAGGGAAGAATTAGGATGAAGTTTATAGATAAAATGGTAATGGTGTTTAAGTGTGTTGGAAAAATGTTAGCTATAACATTTTCCACGGATTATGCATATGTAATTTAGCCATAACTTGTTATGTAGATATCCAAATTAGATCATTTTTGATTTGGATTAAATTAGAGATATAAGTTACATTTTTCATGAAGACATCGAATTCAAATTCTATCTTTGAGAGTTTCAAATTTTGACTAGAAATTGAGTACTAGGAGTAGAAAGTTGATGATGAATGTATATATGTGTATATGTTCTATTTTCAGTGTTATAATCAAACATAGAGTATGATTTGTTTATTATTGAAATTAATTTGAAATGGAAGTAGGAATGAAGAGGAAATATTGAGGAAATAAGCTACAAGAGATGGACTAAGCAAAATAGATGAATTAAGATGAAAATGATGATGAAGAGTGCTAGAAATGTACAGATGTAGTGTTTTCACTAAACATGTATCTTTATTTTAGTCATATCTTGATCTTTAGATATCCAAATGGGATGATTTTAAGTTTAAATTAAACTAGAGATATATGGCTATATTTTTCATCAAGGAATAGGTGTTGAATTCTGTCTCTAAGAGTTTCAAAATTTGGCTTGAAGTTGAGTTTTGTATTTTGTCATGGTTTGGGAACAATATGTAGTATTTTAGGTATAACTTGTAGAATACTAAACCAAATTACACGAAATTGGTGTCATTAGAAGACCAAATTACATGAATGCATGACAACATAAAGGCTGTTGTGACTGGAGTAGCCATTGAAAATGAGCTTAAAGCTTATAAAGTGAAAAAGAGCTTATAACTCAAAATGTGATTAAGAGCCAAAGGCTCGCTATGTATAATGAGCCTGGTATGCCCAATGGATGCGGGACAATTATCAATGAGCCCATTATTCACAATAAATAAGAGACAGTTATCAATAAGCTTGGTATCTACAATAGATACAGGACAGTTATAAGCTCTTGGTTATAATAATAACAAAGTGAAAGTGAGTCTCATAAGCACTGCATATGCATTTGATATATATGATTTACATAGTTGACTGATTTATGAATGTGATATATGATTTAAATGAATATGAAGTGTATGTGACTCAACATGTTGAATTGATAAAGTGATGTGAATTTTGTGAGTATATGAATTGATGTGTTATGTGATTGAGTAAGCCATCGAGGATGGTCCACTCACTAAGTTTGCAAAACTCACCCCAAAATTGCAACATTATTTTTTAGGCTTAGAGGAGTTACCCCGTTAGACAAATAGGAGTCTATCCACTGCATTTGATTAAGAGATAGAGGTTAGGATCATTTCTCGTTTATATTTGTATTTCTTTATGTTTGTATCAAAATATGTATTCACAAGTATTTTATAATGTGTATGTAAATCATTTTGTAAAGAAATAACATTATGACTAAAATGTTTTGTATCTGAAATGGGCCCAAGTGACTAGTGGAATTATGATCAATTGTATAATGGTTGTAACATTGTGTTTGAAAATGTTTACGAATAAAACGAGCCCAAAGTTTCATTATTGATTTTTCCACATATGCGTGTGTTGTTTTGAAAAATTTGTAATGAGTTTGATTGACTGACTATTGTAGCATGCCACCCTTGTAGGGTGTGTACTTGGACATCACTTAGGATGTCGGATATGTGTCTTGCAAAAGTGGGGTGCTACATTTGTATTTAAATTGCTTCTCTAACTTCATAGGCATAATGTATCATCTCTTTTAATTATATAGTGTTGCAACTTTACCGCTTTAGTTATATCTTGATTTAACTAATTTTACATAGTATTGCAATCTCTAATACAAATCTCTATAATAATGGGCTGGTAAAAATATCCTCCTTATAAGAGCTTTTAATTCATTCCATGTCTTTATAAGCTGCTTATGATTTCTTCTCCTATTATTGACTAACAAATCCCATTAAATGATAGTATAATCAATAACTCTACTACTATCAACTTTACCTTATATTATTCAAATTAATTATAACAGTCCAAGATTGATTTTATCGTTGTCTCCCACTCTAGATATTCTTCAAGCTTGTTCTAACCCTTAAAGGGAGGAATTATTATCTTAATGTTATCAAAATTTGCATTCACCAGTTAGCGAACTTCAGGCTCCCTGCTATGGTCCTTATCATGCCTAATTCCTCTCTTAGGATTAACAATATCCCCATTAGCCTTAAGTTTTAAATTAATGTCATCATTATTTAAATCATCACTCTCCTTATTAACTTCCATTTAAGTTGATATATTTTGCCTAGAATGCCTCCTTTAATTATCATCTCAAGGTTATTCTCTCCTTGTAATTTAGGAATCTTCTAAGATTGCTTATCCAATATGTCCTTCACCTTATCATATGACATATTCATCCTCTCAAAATTTTTCTACATAGTTAGTATAAAATACATGTTGTCTTTCTCTTTTTTTTTTGTGTTGAAACACTTTTAGAGGACATATTTGAAAGCTACAAAAGGAGCTAGTAAAGAAATTTTCCTCACATAGTCCACTACAGGTATATTTTCAAAATTGTGAAATATCTTATATATCACTCTTTAATTGGTTGTTGATGATGCTAATCTCATTTTTTAACCTTTTATTACTCTTCGCTTTCTTTATAAGTTCTTTAAAAAACTATATAAAATCAAATAGATATTTTAACTTAGTAGATTCTAAAAAAGTGAAAGAATTAATGATCAAGGAAAGAAATAAATAATGGTTTAAGTAAGAAGCATAGTAATGGAATAAAATAAGAAAATATTAGAAAGAGTATCAATTCTATTTAAAACAATTTCTTGATGCAATCATACCTGGATAACTTTCCTCCTTTTCATTTGATTTCATTTTTTTATAACCATATGTTTTATCAAATAAATGATGAAAACAATGGGTTTAGAACAACCTAATATGAAAATACCAAAATAAGGGATTGAAAAATAAAATCCCCAACACAATTTGCAAAGAAAAATAAAAACTAAATAAGATGAAGAAGGATTTTTGATTTTTGACTTTTTATTAAAACCTTAGAGATAATATAATGAATAAGAAGTCCCTAGGAAAACCAAAAACTTTAGTATAAAGAAATGTATTAAAAATTAAACGAAACAAAAAAAAACAAAAGATAACCAAACCTGATTAAGAGCCAAACTCTAATAGCAATTGAATTACACCAAAAATGCTAAATGTTTTATATAAGAAAAAAGTGCTTATGAAGCTTAATAAATAATGATATTAAAAACTCCTTAAAGTTGTGTAGAAACTCTCCTTAAACACTAGAAAATAAATTAGGATTTTAACAATGGAAATGCCCTACGACATAGTTATATTCCTGGCCATATTTTAAATAAAGCCATATTTTAAATACATCCATATTTTAAATAAAAACTTTAGCATGATTGTGTGTAACTTACACAAGCATTTACATTTTCTCGCGAGTGAAACAATGTCTTTGAAGTTGTGCCTTTTTAAAATCACTTACAAGGGCACGTCCTTCTCCAAATGAACATATTCCTCCAAAATTACTCTAATTATTTCATTCTCTATCTCAATTTCACCCTAACTCATCTCTTATTAATTTATGAGGGAAAATAAGATCGTAAAATAATAAAATTGCCCAAAATTGCAAATTTAGTTTTTTCTCCAACTTTTACCGAAACCAAAATATAAACCAAAATAAGTATCTTAAACATAAAATAAACATAAATCACTAGGCATTAAATACTAAATAAATAATCAATTAAGTACTTATTAGTGTAAGGGGAATGTGTCTAACTTCTATAAAGAGAAAAACATACTAGCATATGTCCACATCTGAGGCCCTGTTCATCCAATGATGAATCTTAAGCCTCCAAATCTTCTCCAACTCCATCCCTTTCAACTAGTATAATCTTGATACAATGGATTCCTTGTTCGGTAAGTCATTCTTACATCATTTATCTCATTTATTACAGTATAACTACTTTTGACTTGCTTCTGAATGAGGATTATGCAAGGTTAACAATTTGAACCTAATTATGGTCGTGAGACCTTAGTCACATTTATGAGGATTATGCAAGGTTAACAATTTGAACCTAATCATGGTTGTGAGACCAAATTCATGTCTATGAGTCACGTCTATAACTCACATTCACGGGCATGACACACCAAGTTATGCCCGTGAACTTGCCACTTGTCCATTATAAACCTAGTTTTTCACTATAAAAGCAAGGTTTTTGTGACGACGAACTCATTCTGAAAACAAAGGGCTATTTTCTTCATTTCCTCTTTGTTCTTTCACATCTCAGAGGCTATTCACGGGTACTTTTTAGAGATTGATGGATAAGATGGAGGGCTAACCTTTTCGATGTTGGTTCGGAGGTAAAGTCGACATCAAGAAGCATATTTGAGCATATCATCATTGTGTATTGTTTTCTTTCCCTCTTTTCAAATTGTTTACATTATCTTGTATTGAGTATTGTATGAGAATGATTTTGATGCTCTATTGAATTGTTTTTCATGAAAACTCATTGCTAGAACTTAAATGTGATACATAACAGTCTTGTTTGAAGTCATATGTGGCTACTAATGGTATTAAATCGTTAGGGATAACATAGTATAAGTTAAATAATTCAAGCTAGTGTGATTATTGTTGAGATTGGTCCATTTTTCTCACTTGTAATGCGGCTTTTGGAATAAACTTAGAAAGCTTGTTTTAGGTTTATTGATAGTTAGTGTTAATTAGCAAGTTCTTATTGATTAACTACAACTTAAGGAAAAATCAGGATTAATAGAGCTTGTTGTTAATTCACGATCAATAGTCTAAAAAGAGATATGAAGATAATAATGCAATGAAGTATGTGAAATTGTGCATAGGTCAAGATTAAACCAAAGAATTGGATTTCAAACCATTAATCAATTTTATCACTTTGCTACTATTTAATTTGAGTTGCTTTTGTATATTTAGTTTTACTTATTTTCTAATTTGTAGTGAACCGAACACCCTTATTTTACATATACGAATAATTTGGAAAAGTAATTGGAATTAATCTCTGTGGGATTGACCTAGGCTTGCCACTACTATAGTTGTAGGTTTAGTTATTTTGTGTACTGTTATGACATGCTACCAATTTCGGCACCATTGTTGGGAATTAATATTCTTTACTTTTATGAATATACATGTTTTATTGTATTTTTAGTTATTTTTAATTTCTTTTCTTTTTTGGATAATTACAGTGCATGACATGATCTTCTTACTCTGGTGAATTGATATTTGATCTAGAAATTGAAAGAACGATACGCAGATTGAGAAGACAAGTTAAACAAAGTTTCAAATATCCATCACCATTTATTAGGACACTTGATTCTTTACTAGGAATTCAAATAGCTTTGAATTTGCTTTCTAATTCTTCTAGTGATTCTATTTCTAAATTTGATTCTGACATGGTCGAACAAAATAATGATCGAACTCTTAAGCAATTGACTGCTCCTAATTTTAATTATAAACCCCTGTGCATTAATTTTCTTATTATTGATGTTGCTTTTGACTTTAGATCTAATCTAATTCATCTTTTGCCTACTTTTCGTGGTATGTCAGTTGAAGATTCTCATAAGCACCTTAAGGTATTCCATGTAGTATATTTTAGCATGAGGTTGGGTGGTATACAAGAAGAGCATATTAAGTTTAGAGCATTCCCATTCTCAATGGGGGGCACCATGAAAGATTGACCTTATTATTTGCCATCTGGATGGATGATTGAGCCCAAGTTTATTATATAAATTGGCTACACTTTCATAGTATTTATTGTGCTTTTTGGCTCTTAATTTGT
>JAOSBK010052356.1:0-17386 GCA_027568895.1 Erythroxylum shatona
GAAGAGACCTATTTCAGTTAGATCAGCTCACGGAGCACATATTAAAGATACAACAGGAAAGAGCCTTAGAGACCTCAAGTTGTTTGCAAAGAGAAGAGACATTTTGAGCAAGCCTATAAGCAAGAAAATCAGGGGGGTATATGTTTATCATAGAGTAAATAATCCACTACTGTTTTCTTAAATCAAAGAAGTTTTCTGATTTTCAGTTGCATCATAAGTACTGCATTCATTGTCCATGAACGATCTATGAAATTTGCTATGTGCTTGTTACATGAGTTGTGTTATGATTTATAAAAGTGATTTCTTTTGAAAAGATATAATGTACATGAAATCATGTTTTCGTGAATTGTTTTCAACATATATATATAAATTATATGAAAAAGGAAGTTTACGAAATCAAGTTTTGAAAGCGCATATGAAATATTATATGTTCATGAAACTCAAGTCTTCAAGAAGTGCCCTTTTGGGCAACACAAGTTTGCAAGTCACGATATATGTGTTATGTGGGTTTGTGGTGGTCCCTTAAGTTAAGTCACGTGCACGTTGACCAAGTTAAAGGCTTCTCCCACCTGCCTGTTAGTGGCATGGAGCTCCTTCCTGGACTCCCATAAGTTCACGGCTACGCAAGATCATTATGTGGAAATGCATAGTACGTTCTATTTTGGATCCCCTGGAACCATTTTGATATGCTTATGTGTTTATGACAAGAGTGATGCATTCATGTTTTGCAATTATGAATTTTTGCTGAAAGCCTACGAAATATGTGTTTTATGAACCATATGAAAATTTTCTATAACAAGTGAACATTTTCAATAGTTTTTGCTTATCTTTTATTATAAGCTGTTACACATGATCTTTCAAGCTCACCCCCTCCTGTCCTCACCTCTAGGTGATGAGCAAGAGATGGAATGAAAAAGAGCCAAGGCAGCACTCCAAAGTTGCTTGTGTTGTACATGAGTTAGTTTTGGAAAACACAAGGCATTAGTCGCATTTCAAGAATTTGTAGTTTATGTAAATTTGTATTTTGAGATTTTGGATTATGTTATAAGGTGGCTTGAAATGCCATGATAGCTCTGTAAAACCCTTTTGTTTTGAGGGTATTGAAATGTAAATGATGAAAATTGTTTCTACGTAATATATTAAAGAGAATGATGTAGTAAAGATACGCTCAAGTCTTATGATATTGCAAGAGGTCGGGTTCCAGCAACGGGTCCCAACACAACATCTTTTAGTGAAAATGGAATGGCTCTCAATATGATATATTATTGCATCACCCTTGGAGGTTTCATACTAAGAAAGAAAACCATCGAGCTCCTTAAGATGCTTGTGAGCATCCTCACCCTCACCTACAATACTATGAAAATTAGGTAAAAGATGTATCAATCAAAACTAAAGCTCAAAAGTAATATGTTCAACAAATTTTGGAAAAATAAGGCATACAACCCTTTGAGTCAAATTTGGGGTAGCTAACTCTCTTATATTTCTTGGATTAGCCATAGCTTTTTCCGAATTGACTTTTTGCTATATTAATAGAGTGGCTCTATTTTCTCTATTTAGCCTTCACAGTGTCTTTTCAATCTCAGGATAAAATTAAATAGGGTCTTGATATGAAGAACAAGAAATAACAACAAGAACCAATTATAAGTGTATACACACACACACACACACACAAACTCTAATTAAAATCAAAAACTAAAACTAAATCACTTCACTTCCTAACAATGACTCCAAAATTTTTAATAAGCATCAAACACACTAGAAACTAACTTTGTATAATTAAATTTTTAGTAATGTTGCTAAGGATTGTATCCATAGAGAGTATATGTTTATATTATTTTGTAATGAATAAACCGATGTTGATGATTTTGGGGGGTTTGAAAAAATCAATTAACAAAATAAAGCAAACTAATATATTGAAGGTAAATTAAATCAAATAGTACGAAATTGGTAGAATTAATCAATAGTTTTCAAATCTAATTCATGGTTCAATCTTATCCTTCACACAAATGTGTACAATTAATCTTCATGTTGTTCTCATTACTCTTTTTGAAACTATTAATTGTAAATTAACAACAAGCTTTGTTATTCTTATTTTTCCCTTAGGTTGTACCTAATTAAAATAAGCTCTTTAATTAGGTCTAAATTTAATGTGAAAACCACAATATGGAATAGGAAAACAGGTTAATCTAGGCAATAACCACATAACTCAAGTTATTTAACCTATGCTATGTAATGATGTGTAACCATTAGTTCACCATAAGTAAATCTTAGCTATATTGATTATGTGTTGCAATCTAGAATTCGACAATGAGTTCATACATGAATAATCTATTTGTAGTATGTAAATCATTCATACATAAATCCCAAAATAATAATAAAAGAATAACATGATCAATTCCAAAATAGTGTTAAGAATAACATCACTAGATTAATCATTTCCCAAACATATATGTTGGCTTTGATATTCCCTTTAAACCACAAGGATGAAGTTTAGCTCCTTATAACTCTCCAAAGTTTAGAGGACTTGCCTCCTTTTAAGTCTCTATTGTCTTTCTACTTCATTTAGCCACAAAATGCCCTTTTATACTTAAAATTAAGGTTTTGTCATAATACATGGTCAATAACACAAGCATGTAAGTGACTGTTTGTCTAAAAATTACCAAAATTTTGAACTTTTTTTTGAAAATTAAAGAAATAATTCATTAAAAGCCATAAAAGGCATCATAAAGGGACATTACAATGTTGTTTTAGTAAAAATTAAATTACATCATCATATTTTTGTCCTTAGGAAAAACCTAGGGAGTTAAAGTTTCCGTTGCCTTATAAAGCATGCGCTTAGGTGATTAGCAACTTGATGAGCATCTAGAGTTTCCTTTATCTAGAAATAAAGCTTATGGTTTAAAGCATGCTTATTAGTTTTGGCCTTATTGTATAGTCTTTTGTTTCTTTTCCACCAAGTTGCACAAACTACGATGTCGAGATTGAGGCTTCAATAAACTCTATTCTTTCCTATAGAGTGGTACTTTGTTTTTGTCCATTTCAAGATTGTGCGCCCCAATATATACCCTAAAAGAATTATAGTATGTCTAGGGTGTATTAAGAAATGAACATAAAGAATTAAGTGTATCTAAGCATAGTAAAGGACATAATAGTAATTAATTTAAAGATAGGGGTAAATTGGTAATTTATTCATTTAGGCATCGACATGAATGATTATATATGAAATATGGACAAGAATGAAATAAATTGACGATTTTATATTCCAATGTGTGAACCAAAGGAAGAAAAAGGACAAAATGTGCAATTTTGTCAAAAATCAACATATGGTCCACGAGATTGAAACATTTGTCTAAGACTAGAAACTTCATGAAAAAGGGAGTAGAAGAGAAGGGAGAGGGAAGTGTATATAAGGTTTTAACTCCATAATTTTCTCTTCTCATCTCCTCTCCATTCCATCTCCTTAATCACATCATTTTGCATAAGGAATCATGCTAATCCTAGGTGAGAATCAAGGTAAAATTTAGTGGTTTTTCTTCTCATCTTCACCTTTCTTGTTTTTCTCATGAAGTGTTGGAATTATAAGGTTGGATATGGGATTGAGATATGTATTTGTAGTGTTCTAGTTGGTCAATCAAGCAAAGCTAAAGGGGAAGAGAAGGAAGAGCACCAAAGAAGAGCTAATTAACAAATTTCAAGGTTTGGGACTGCACTTATTTAATTTATGTATGTGTGCATATTTGAATGTGTACAATGATTGATTTGGATATGGAATGGTTGGTGGAATGATTTCTTTGTGTTACTTTGCATGGAATTGGTTGAATATGATAAGAGAGAGTAATGCTTAGTGAAATTTTGTCTTAGGTTTTTGGTTCACTTGAACCAACCCTATTGTTTTGGCCATAACTCGGCCTATAGACCTCCAAATTGGGTGATTCTAATTAGAGATGAAACTTAAGACATAGAATTAAAAATATCTAGAAGCAAATAATACTTAATTTTTGTTTTATGACATTGGAAATTGAGATTAAAAAAATGGTGATCTAATGATGCCCCTATATTGGAGTAACTTGTGATGTTCGATGCATATCTCATAGTTTAGAAATCCAAATGATCTAATTTTTGGTGTTGTGCAAACTATAGGAAGACAAATGTTAAGAAGACCTTAAAGCCTAAACTATATGTTTTCTATGTGAAAATTATGGAACAAGTGGAGACTACCGTGTAACTTGTTTTTAGACAGATTTGTTTGTCTATTTTTAGACCCACATTAGGCTTAGCCAAAAATTACACTATTTTGAGTTTTTGCTTCTGTTTTCTTTTTACTAAATCATATTGGAACCTTTTTCTAATGTTTCTTTAACTTTTCATACACCTATAAATAAATAAAATATAACTTACCACATGTGAATTAGTTGATTAAACATTGGAATTTAAGATTGAGCGTAATGCATGCTAAAGAAAATTTACATGTACATAGATGATTTGTTTGCATATTTATTACATATATGTGTATAATATAATTATAAAAGTGTGATTTTGATACCCGTCTAATGGTGATAAGTTATGACTTGCATTTATGAACACAAATACAAATTTCATGATTTCAAACAAATATCATGTGATTTGTCAATATATTAATTATGAAATTGACAAATGATTAAGTAAACGTTACATTGTCTGCTTCATTGTCTCGGTGATAGATAGATAGGCATGCCTATAGGGTTATAGTGAAACTGTTATAGTTTGACACCACTGGTGTCTTCATTTAGGGACCATAGTGTCTCTATAGTTTGATACCTTCAGATATTCACAGTTTGATATCTCCAGGTATCCACAGTTCGATACCTTCAACTATCTATAGTTCGATGCCTTTGAGTATCTATAGTTTGATATCTTCAGATATCCACAGCTCCTGTTATCCACACCTACAAAAATGTGCAGGCCTGACATAAAAAAGAGGTTAGATAGTTATAAATAAGAGATCAACATGAATAGTTTGTATTAATGAGCTTTGGAAATCAATATTTGGCTTTTAAATGTGAATTTACAACATATGGATAATATACTGAAGCATATTTGCATTATGTAGTTTGCTTAATTATGTCATCATTTTTCACATAAGTTTATGATATTTAAGAATGTGTGTGTGCTTAGAAGATGATTGTCATGAGTAGTCATCCAAACTAAGTGTTTTCCCACCAAGATTTCAAGTCTAGCACGGGTGTTAATTCATATTGATCCAAGTAATATGAGTAAGGCACAGGGATAATCTATAAAGACCAAAGTCAACCATTAAAAGTAAAAGTACCTTTTGATGTGTGTTTTGATTAAAGAATGGTTGTTTATGTAATAAATGAAATTTTAGTTTCTTAATAGTTTGTTATTAAGAATTTAAGTTGTGTGTAATATATCTCTTGGATTACCATATAAACGTAATGATGTAATACTACTTTTAAATGATAATGTTAAGGGATGTGAATTTTTTAACTACGTATATGTACAATATTGAATAGACAAATGAGTGATGACAAACCCTATAAATTAATAGAATTATATGCCATGAATGTATGTATAGGAATTTGGGTGCCATTTGTATGTAGGTAGTTGTAGGTTCTGTATAGAGGGTGTTATAAAGATATTGCTTTAAGCTACTTTAAAGAAATATCGATTTAATGCATGTTGACTAATGGCTCTTCTAGAAGTAGTGCATCTACATTTGAAGTAGAGATGATCAATGCTTTCTTCTTTAATGCTACATAGCTTGCATAAAGTGTCATTGGATGCAACAATCCTATCTTTAGTTTTTAATCTTTAGCTAGGTTATGAAGGAGGCCTTTAGCTTTAAGAATGTTTTTCAAACAATATTATACCAAGTTATGGTTGGGGTAAAAGGCTTCAGTGCATTAATGTGTAAATAATTGTAGTACTCCCTATTGTTACTTAAAGACCATATACATTTAACTAAAAATGGGGATTTGGCAAATAATTGGACGATACCTTTGCAATCTTTCAGCCCCACTACCTTGAAAGTGTCAGGAATTGTTTTCATTGATACTCTTAACTTGAGCATATGTAGAAATTCATGTAGAAAGTGAGCAAATGTCATTTCTAATGTATAGAGAACTTAAGGTTACCAATTGTCAAACCAAAACCATGTGTCTTCTCCATTTCCTACCTGAATTCTAATGAAAACTTAAACCATTTGTCTTTTTTCTTAGAATCTAGATAAATGACCAAGAATGCTCTTTCTTTTCTATGATTTTCCACAAGCTGGTCTCTTGAGATAGATCTTATTAATCTATTTACTCTATAAAGATTCCTTATCCTTAAAGGATCTCCAAGTCCTTTTAGCAACCTGCATTACCCAAAAAGTTCATATTGAGGTGAGACCAAGACCCACTTCCTGTAACAAAGCTGCTTCTATTTAACTTTATCTCCTTTAGAAATGTCAGACTTTCCTGATCAGAGAAAGTTTATGATGTATATCTCAATCTTTTTATGATTCTTTTAGATAAAAAAAGATGAGAACTTTAATGCGTGTGAAGATTGTTTATGACTTATAAATCAACTATACCCTCCCAACTTTAGAAAGAGCTCTATTTTTTATAAGTTGATGGTTTTCTTGTATTTCTCCAAAATACTCAAGCAGTCTTGATATTTTAGTTTTTTTGCAAAGATGGGACCCAGGAATGTAAAAGGAAAACTATGTACATTCAACTAAAAAAGTAGTTGGTGTCTTTCAATATTAAGAGCTTCTGATGAGATGTAAATTCTTCACTTGCTTGAGTTGATACTTTATCCAAAGAGTCTGCTAAGAACCATTAGAGAATTATGCAGAATTGAGACTGAATCCTAATAAGCTCCACTAAATAGTAATAAGTTATCTGTAAAACATAATTGAGTAATTGATAAGTCCCAATTTCTATGATGAAACTTGAAGACTGAACTCCTAGAAATGTTGGAGCAAATAATCCTATTCAAGATTTCCATTACAATAACAAAAAGGTAAGAAGAGATAGGATCTCCTTGTTATATGCCATTATAACCTCGAAATTGTTTAATTGAGTAATTAAGAAGTCCCTATTTCTATGATGAAACTTAAAGACTGAACTCCTGGAAATTTTGGAGCAAATAATCCTATTCTAGATTTCCATTACAATAATAAAAAGGTAAGAAGAGATAGGATCTCTTTGTCATATGCCATTATAACCTCGAAATTTTTTAATGGGAACTCCATTGGTGAGAATGTTATAAGTAGGGTAGAAATACAAGAGTGCATCCAATTAATAAACAAGCTAGGGAAGCCAAGCCATTCCAAGAAAATTAAGATGAAATGTCACTAAAACCTACCAAAAGCCTTGAAGAAATCAATTTTGATAGCATAACTTTTCATAGAGCTTCCAGTGTTGTATCTCTCATCAATTTTTAGACACAGAGAATGTTATCTGAGATTGATCTGCCAGGTATAAAAACTCCTTGAGAGCAGTGAATAATCTGGCTCAAGGTTTCTTTGAGTCTGTTAACAAGAAGCCTAAAGATCACCTTGTAAATAATGTTACAATAGGATATATGCAAAATCACCGAGATAATATGCATCGATGTATTTAAGGATCAAGCAATTATGAGTAACATTGATTTTTCTTAAGATCCTTCTTAAATTCAAAAATTCCATTACAATATCCATTAGAAGAATGCCTATAATAGGCTAGGTTTTATGAATAAAATAAGCAATAAACCCATATAGACGAGGAGCTTTCATAGGATTGAGACTAAGTAAGATAAACTTGATTTCCTAACAAGAGGTAGGATGATGAAGCTTTGTCAAAACCTCCTGAGATAGAGATATAAGAGAACCAATAAGACCTACAAGTTTATGTACATTAATTGATCTAGAAGTATTTAGATCTCCAATAAATCTTTTAAAATAGCTAAAGATCATATTCCTTAAAGCATCCTTATCAATGATCATATGCTTACTGGATTCTAGTAGACAAGTTATCTTGTTGGAATTTCTCTTAGCTAAGATTAAATTATAGAAAACTTTATTATTGAAGTCACCCTGCTTAAATCAGACTACTCTTTCTTTTTACCCAACCAAGGAATGATCTTAATGAGCCTTTATGTAATTCACTAGTTTATAATTCTCAGCATTTATATAATCAACATTATCAAGATGGAGGCAGCAAGCCTGTTGAGCTCTCTTTAGCCTCATCTTGGCTTCAATAAGCTTGTTAGAAGTAGTGGAATAGTTAGTATTGTAAAATGGTTAGTATTGCAAAAAACTTAATCTTGCTTCTAAGAATTCAAAGCTTTCTCATTAGTTAGTAAGCCTTATAAACTAGGATGCTAGAGCTATATACTTAATGCACTAGTTCCATAAAACCACCTTTATAAATAAGAAGAATCTTAAAGGGGTTTTAAAAGTGGTTAAAGAAACCAAGTTCAAAACCTCCATACTATAATGGTCAAAAAAATAAGGAGGGTACCAAAATGAACATATAAGTTAGGGAATTGGCTTAACTAGAGATGATTGACAAAGATTCTATCTAAATTCTTCCTAATAAGGCATTACTATGTTGTTTGATCCTCTAAGTAAAGAAACATTGTACTGATCTTAGATCAATCACCTCTAATTTATTAATAGCATTCTCTTACTCTATAATAATGTTTGAAACATTTATCCTTTCCTCTTGAGCATCTAAGGGGTGTAAACCACAATTGAGGTATTTAGTAATTAACTAGAGCTTATTAATAGAAAGTTGAATTGACAACAAATCTTCCCATAGTTCTACTCTCTAAAAATTAAAATTAGCAATATAGATTATTGTAATTTCAATCTCAATCCCTGACTCAATAAGCTTATAGCTAAAGTGAATGAATTTATCTAAAGATATAATGATAGAGATTTGGATTTTTAGAAGATCATAGGCAAATATAATTCTACTATTGAAGTTATAGCCATGATTAGAACCATAGTTCCAATTTTTCTACAGGAATTTCATAACATCAATAAGCTTAAAAGTTTTTATTATACTTTTAAGCAATCCTAAGAAAATAGGATTATTTTCCCCAAATGATCCTTAATAACTTGTCCTCTATGAGGTTCGCTAAGGGCTCTAATATTTGAAAAAAAATCATAATAAGTTAGAAGTTGAAACTACCAACCCCATTTTGGTTTCCTCCTTTTTCTTCATGATTTTCTTTTGTAAGGCAGGAGTGAATTGGTCATTTAACTCTTGTCTCATATTAGAAGGATCTAAATGTTGAGTGTTCTCTTTATGTTCACCCTATGGAAGGGGTGTATTAGCTTTCCCCTCTATATTCACTACAGAATTATCATGATGATTGTTCTTATCATTACCCTTAGTTGCTAATGCATTCTGATTTTGGCTTTATAAATAATTTTAATGGGATTAATTCTTGTATTCTAAGATTCCTCCTCCATCCCTATTAGCTCATTATAGTTCCTTAAAGAGAATACTTTCCTTGTAGGTCTTTACACTTATTTCCCCAATTATGGTTTCTATTTATAAGATAAATAAATATCAGCTTTATCAAGATAATTGGCAGGACTAAGTTTCATAATAGGAAGAATATCTTAAAGGGGATTTTTAGGATTAATTTGCATAAAAATTCAAGCATAGTATACTTTCTCAAGTTTAGAGGTTGCTAAATCAAAAGCGATAGGTTTGCTTACTAAACTGGCTAGGAAACTTACACCATCCAAGGTCTAACATTCAAGAGGTATGTTATGAAAATTAGTTCATAAAGGATACTTTTTATGTTACTCTTATCAAATTCCAAACCTAGCACCCAATTCCAAATGAACATTCAGTGTCCTATAACTTTCCAGTGGCTTGATTCCACTATTTTGCTCATGATATAACTATTTATAAGTTGGAATAGGAAGGTGTTCTCTTCAATGAGTAAGATCTTGTCTAAACCTTTGTTAACCCATCTAGCAAGAGCCTAATTTTTTATGAAGGAGAAAGTAGGCCTTTTTCTTAGGAAAAATCCAATCAAAGTGTTACTCTGGTGTTTGGAACCTTCTTGAAGGAGCTTAAAAGGTAGGGAAACAATGTCATCCATTATAGTAGAGTAAAATTGTTTTACTATTTTTCCCGAGATGAATCTACTGAGACTACATTACTCCAAAACTTTTCAATCCCATTCATGCCATCACCTTTTTGTTAACTAAAAAATTTGGCATCCAAGAACTCTTAAAGAGAGGGGTAATGAATTTGTGCCATAGCCGAGGGAGAGGAACCTTCCTTAAGAGCTTCCATGTAACTTCTTAAAGAAGAAAGTTCTCTTCCTTTAGCTTAGAGCTTGCAAGAAACGTTCTGTAAATGGAAAGTTTTTATGTTGTAACTGTTCAGATGCAAGAAACATTCACTTACACGACTATGTCGATTATAGAGGTTCTTGAAACTACATCTTTGTGCTCCTATATGCATCTAGTGAGTTATAGGGTCTCATAAGTGACGATGTTAGTTATAATAACTTCATTTCTTGCATTCTTTAGCCCTTTTTCACCCTAACTCATCTCCTTTTCTTCCACAAATGCAAATAAGATTGAACATGAATAGAACAAAACCAAGTATATGTTTTTAGCTCATGTTTGCTATTATTCTTCAAACTTGTACCTAAAAAAATTAAACCAAAATAAGTATCTTAAGCATATAATAGCATTAATCAGTAAGTATTAGGGAGTAAATATATAGTCAATTAAGCATTTATTAGGCTAATAAATTCCTAAATTTTTATTTAAAAATTGGAACACAAGAGAATGCTATAACTAAATGAAATAAAGGAAATGTGAACGTCTAAAAATGAGAATCCAATAATAAAAAAGGACCACCTAACTAGAACTGGAATTTTCAATAATGCATTATGTAGGAAGCTTTTCTAATAGAATCTTTGTTGTATTCCATAGTATAAGCTTGTTTGACGTGAGTTTAATATCTCTAAAGGTTTTACTACTTTGTGGAGAGCCATGAAAGATGGATTACCACCATTGATAGGGTGAAACAGTTTAATTGCATGAAAATTAGGTGTATTGTCTATATATGCCAAATAGTGAGTGTCTCTCATCTACCCTTCAATTGCACTTCATTAAAGAAGCATGGAAACTAATACTACACAAATGTGGTATCATTAACCCCCCTAACAATTGGCATAAATTGTCATTTGGAGTCTAAATTTACAACACATCAATAAACAAGTCAAATGATATTTCTACATTGCTCTATCCTACCTTGTTTCGAACATATGGGATAAAAGAAATAGGCAAATTTATAGTAATAGAGAAAGAAGTTTTGAGATATTCATAAGGGAGTTTTTAAATGCAATTAGACTACACATCAATGTATTTTGTGACAAGCTCTCTTTATATCTAAATTATATTAATATGCAGTGGTACTAAGTAGTTGTTTGTAACTATTATTGGCTTGTAAGTATAATGATGTTCTAACTTTAGTTTTGGAACTCTCACCCTTTAAGTGAGATTATATTTAATCTTGATTTGCCTCTTATAGTTTAATTTAATTCCTTTTTCACCAAAAAAAATAAAAAAGTAACAAACAAAGTGTTGCCTTGATTAAGACCTCTTAATCAAAGAGTTTGTAAATGGATATCAAGTTTGATAGGTGCATAATTGATTATATTTATACCTTATATTTGATGTATTTTTACTTGATATTTTATATTTTGTTGTATATTTAGTACTTAATTCACTCCAAGTGTGTTTATAGCTTATAATTGCCCTAACAGACTTAAGGGAGAAGAATTTTTATGAAATATGACATAAAACAAATATTTGAAGCATAAAAGGGATATAAAACTATGCATCAACTTGTGCACTTCTCTCAAGCTTGCAAAATTGTGAAGTCTAGTATTTTGGGTTATACAAGGTCTAGTACACACTCGTGTATCAGACTATGTATCGTCCAAAACTCTAAAATTTACTATAAAAGGATGTGTTCAGAGGCAAAAGGAGATAGTAGACATTAAGAAGTGATTGTAGAACCAGAGATCATTCAAAAGGGGCAATTTTGAGTGAAAGAAGTGAAAAACACAAAGAAATCATCAAAAGATCCAGTGGCATACAAGATAAAACCTCTACCTTCTAAGAATATTCGATAGAAGATAAATAGGGAGATTTACAATTATGAACCCATTGTTTTCAATTTGTTTTTCTTTTTGTTATATTTGATTTTGTTTTCTATAATTTGTAACTAAATTCATTTGGTGTCTGGGCTAGATGAACCCTAATTTTGTGCAATAACATTTTTTGATTCTTTTATTAATGCAACTGGTTATTTTGATATATTATGAATAAATTATGTGTTTAATTTATGTTTTAATAGATCCAAAAATTTTGATAATAAACTGATTTGATAACAGAAAGGTTGAGAAATCCTTGTATAAATAAATCTACCATAATTGAAAGGAGTTGGTTATAACCCTAGAGACAGGATGACATAAATCCTCTAGATTATGGTCAGACCTAAAAGCAAGATTTATAAATCAATAAAGCAATCTTGCAAATTTTAACCTGAGTAATTCAGTCGAAAATCTTAGGATTAGTTCTTATTAGACCTGAGAGAGCTATTAGCATACCATAGGAATCCTTATGGTCAAATAAATAGATAAAACAATTGCATGATAAAAGATCAATCAATTAAAGGCAATTAGGGGGATTCAAAACCTAGACACTAATTCTCAATATTGATATTTTTCCAAGTAATTTCTTAATTCTCTGTTCAATCTTACTACCTGTTTTATTATATTTGCTAAAGCTTTCTTTTCTTTAATTAAAATCATAATCCAATTTGTAGACTAGATAATAGGACAACAGTAACCACTAATATTCATCGTCTTCGAGAGATCGACTCGTACTTGTCGATACTAACTACATCTATATCATGCACTTACCGTAATTCATAATTGACCTACATAGAAAAGTTCAATCAAGTTTTTGGCACCATTTTCAAGGAATTTGATATTAGGAATATTTGAATGTTATTACTCTAGTCATTATTTTTTGTATTTATTTTGTTTATTTTATTTTATTTTTATTGTATCTTATTTTTTCTGGTTTATTCAGTTAATTGTCTTCTGAACTTCTCTACAGTTACAGTGTGTTGGTGGCTTATTTTAGGAATTGAGATTTAAAATCATAGCCATATCTCACAACGAATGGATAGAACAGATAATACTTTTATTGGAGATAGAATATGTCTCCGCAATCTCTAACATCACCATATAGGAGAGAGCAGTTTCCTCATATGTTTTTAGAGGCTCAACCAATATCCATGCCATGTTAAGACATTGATGGAGTAATTTTTACAATCATGAATGTTAAGCACCGACCTATATGTAAGAGTAACTAAGCATGTACAACTAACCTCAAGGTACCATACGAGAATGTTTATAATTTAGAATGAAGCAACTCTTATGCTTACAGATGGAATGATCACACTCCAACTGGATACTTCTAGCAGCAAGCACCTCCAGTTAACAAGCTAACTTTGGAAGATATGATGACCGATTCATTCAAGAATCAATCATGAGGTATTAGGAAATAGAGTATCGTATACAGAATATAGTGAATCAGACGAACTAGCTAACAAAGATACCATCTAATGAGATGTAAGGGAGTTTGCCTAATGCTACTAAAATAGACCCTACAGAATGTGGAATGACAATCACCCTTAGCAACAAAAAAGAGTTCCCACTAGAAGAGGAAGAGGAAAAGGAACAAAATATTACAGATAAATTAATGGAACTCCTTGCCGAAATGAAAGCTAACCGATGTGAATTCATGAGTGAATCATGAATGGAATGACATTCCAAGAAAAACTTCTACAAGAAGAAGAATTCTCTACCCAAAAAGAGGAAGTAGAGAAGTGGCATGAGATAGAAACCTCTATCTAAGAAGAAGAAGGAGTAGAACGGATAGAGGTGGTTAAGGAAGAATTGGCAGAGGAACCAAGTAAGAAAACTACTGATGAGAGAATGTGAAGGTGGGTGGCAGGGAGGGAGAAGAGAATGAGAGAAAATGAAGAGAAAAGCGTTGTCTATATGTTTTTCATGGACTTACATGGTTGTGTAGCTGACCATGTAAGTTAGAGATTCATAAAAATTCAAAAGACACATGTAGGTAAGTTTTTGCAAACTTACAAGGTCATGTACACGATTGTGTAATTAATTGTGTAAGTTTATATGGGGTGTATCACTATGTGAATGTGTGTGCAAAATTTTTAAAAGATTTAAAATGTCTCTATAATTGTGTATACCATAAAATAGTTAGAAAAACGTAAAAATTGGTCACCCGAAGTTACGAAATGTTAACACCTATGACATAAAAATGATAAATATGCAAAATCAACTTAGGATGCTAGTTATCTTAACTTGACACACCAAAAATTATTTAAATCCCTATACTAACCTATTATCACACATCTAAGCATGATATTCACTATTCAAAATCACTCTAAAAATAAGAAAATTATGAACTCACATGCAGGAAATTACGAAAACCAAACTAACAACACATGTTAATTTAAGGTCATTAGCTTGACAATTCCTCATGCAAATATGTTAAATCAAGAGAAAGAAAAGAAATCACTTCCTTTTTTGTGAAGAGACTCCTCCGAGATATAGTTTACATCAACTTTGATTCACTTTAAATGTTTCCTTTTCATCGTTTTCTAACTCTAAAGCTCTATGTTTAAAGAAATGGGTCACTTTCAAAATACCACTCTAACCTGACTTGAGATTTCCTGGAAACAAATTCAATTATGAGTTAAATAATAAAATTGTATCTCCCACCTTAAACATCTTTTTTCTTGATGTGAGAATTATGCCATTTTTTAACTTTTTCCTTATATAACTTGGCATTCTTAGAAGCATTAAACCATAACTCTTCTAACTCGTATCATTGTAAGAGTCTTTTTTCACCAATCGTCTTCCAATAAAAATTTAAGGCCTTTGTCACCCCACAAGCATGTGACAAGCCTTCCTATAAATAAGTAAAAGAGGCTTACACTAATTAGAGTCTTTAAGACAAATCGACAAGCCCTTAGAGCATCATTAACCTTCGAAGCCCAATCTTTCTTTGAATTATTAGCCACCTTCTCCAATATTCTTTTAAGCTCACAGTTAACAACCTCCACTTGTCCACTTGTTTTTGGATGATATGATGTGGTCATATGATGGTAGACTTCATATCTCTTAAGAAGTGCTTCGAAAGACTTATTACAGAAATGGGCTCTTACATCACTAGTTATGACTCTTAGCTCTCCAAATCTATTAAATAACCTTCTTACGAACTTTTGAACCACCTTACTAATGATTTTAATTTATATTATGTTTTGGTAGGTTTTTTAGTGCATTTATAGTTTTTGATTAGATTATTGCATGCTTACGCTTAGAATTATGTTAATATGATTGTGTGTTTATGTTTTTAAGTGTTAAGTGGTTTAGGGCATGATGTTGGACCTTAATTTTGTGTTCTTAAGGTGTTTTGGTGTGTTTGTTAGTTTCTAAACCTAGATAAATGAATATTGAAGGAAGTTGGAGTAAGCTTGGCCTAAAAGGCAAGGTCACGATCATGTGTGAGTGTCACGGTCATGACAAAATACCCCTCCCTAGTGTTATGATCATGACTGGTGTGTCACGGTCGTGATATAAGAGTTTTATACTAGGTTACAATCATGACACCCATGTCACAATCATGACAGAAGATCTTTATGTTGTGTCATTATTGTAATACTCATCTCATGATCATGATAGACACTCGTCAAATACAGGGTTTTTATTAGTTTTCATGTTTGAACGGTATTTTTGGACAATGTGACCTAGGTAAGACCTAAATTTAACCATAAGTCATACATTAACTATTTAATAAAATAAAGAGACCCAAAAACAAAATGCCTCCATCTCACCAAATTGATAAAGAAACAAAAAGGAGCAGCAACTATCCAACTAACTCTAGACCATTCCAATTAAGTTTTTTCTCTCTATCTTTCGTTTATTTCCTTTATCTTAATGTATGAACTAGGATTAAGAATGTTGTACACATTGATGATGTTCTAATTTCATATTTGTATTTGTTCTTGACTCATTTTATTACTTGATAGTTTTGGGTATTGTGATATTTATTTTTGCACATACTTCGACAATAAATCAAGACAATGAGTCAATACTAATCTGATTAGGTTGGGTAATGAGAGTTAACAACCTAATAAGTCACACAAATATCAAATTGATAATCATACAAAGAGATATCTTGTGGGAGAACTTAGTTATTCGATAGATTGCTTAAGAACTAGTTGAAAACGTTAGGTTATTTTTGTTAACAGAGAGATTACAAATCAGGAATTTTAGAATCGATAGGGATTATTAATTGGGGTTAAATGATTAGGTCATGAGAGAGAGTAATCAACCTTTCAAAAATCTAGGATTGATACTGTTTAAATAAAAAATGGTTAAGGTAGCAAAATGATGATAGAATGATTCCTATACTTTCATAATTGACCATTCTTGTTTTATTATGGCAACTCAATTGCTAAGTGATTAAGCACTCAATTTGATTTGATTGTGTTAAGTTCTAAATTTGATTTCCACTCAACTTATATTTGATTGAATAATTTTTTTATTATTTTTGTTTTCATCTAAATCACATTTTTAATCCTTAGACAAAGTTAGGTTCATTTAGTTTTAGCTAATTTCTTATGGGAACAATACCTTAACTATTATAAGTTTACGATCCATATACTTACATATATTGTGGGTTTTATATTAGGTAAACTTGCACAACAACTTTTTGAAGTCATTACTAGGGAGTTAGTTTAGGACTAGTTGAATTCCTTTATTCTAAGAAATTTTTTCACCTTTCTTTTGTTTATGTAATTGCATGAACCCAAGAGTTACTTAAAGTTTAAACAAGATCGTAGAAACTCTACCACTTGAGCGACTACAATGAGCAATTAAAAGAATGAAATGTTAAGAAGAGACTGAAGAAACGATTGCAAATGAATATAATCAAGAAAACTAGCAGCGAACCCTAGTGCAAGCAATGTCATTTGAGATTAAGCTAGCATTGTTAAATATACTACAAACTAATGTGCAGTTTTATGGGTTAGCCAATGAAGATCCTAATGCCTATTTGGTGACTTTCCTAGAAATATATGATACTTTCCAATATCATGGAATGTTAAAAGATGCAGTTAGGATGAGGCTGTTGAAGTTATGTAAGTATAGTGCCCTGGAAAGCAAGTGTATTTACATGTAACTTTATCTTTTTCAGTTACAGTTTTGTAATGAAAATATTTATTATTAATAAAACAAAAGAGTTTGGTTTTATCTGTATGAGCATTAT
>JAOSBK010052370.1:0-17383 GCA_027568895.1 Erythroxylum shatona
TTCTTTTCTCTCCTCTCCACTGAAACTCTCTTCTTTCTCTCTTCTATTTTTGTTCTTCTCTCTCAATTCACGTTTTTCCCTTCTTAAAATACAAGACAACATTTCTTTTTCCATTTTTACCCTTAATGAGTCCAAAAAGTCCATTTTACCCTTCCTTATAGGCTTATGTTCTTTTAACCTTAAGTGCCTTGCCAAAAATACCCTTGAACATTCTTATAACCTTAACATTTTAATTCCATTAACCCATGCAAAAAAAATCTTACTAACCTTGACATAATAATTAACTCCAAAAATAATTAATCCAATAAACCTCATAATTTATTTAAATCATGCTTAACTTCAATGAAAAAATTTCGAGGGCTAACATTTCTCCCCCTCTTAAAAAAATTTTGTCCTCAAAATTTTTATCTAACTGATCAAGAGGCAAGGGTATGTCTCCCCACATTAGCAATAATGCCACCTCAAATTTAAGAATCTAATCACATAGTTGGATGCTTTACATCAAACATAATGCATACACTCTCAATAGCATATTCTACATTTCATGCTTGTGTCTATATAAAAAATAGGACTCCAATACTCACTTTTGAATCATTACAGATTCATTTTTGTTTTGTTCTTTCATTAATCACCCTTAATATAAACTATTTGATTTGCTTAATCTAATTCAATGAAATTCTTCTTCGAAAGAAGATTTTTTGCTACTATCATCGATACTGTTCATGCAATCTTTATCAATCAGCCGTTATCATCATCGCATTATCAACCATTCTTAATACCTCAAGAAGACCAATTTCTATCGTTATTACGAGGTCATAATGTTCTAGTTACCAAAACTCAACCTAATTACTATCGCATATGCTTAAGTGTGTATCATCAAAGTCATCCCATTTTATAATCAATTATACTCCAATTTTTCAGGATTTACCTCTTCTAATATCTTAATGGTTCAACTACCATATTGAGTGCATTAACTCTTCTCATTCAATTCTTCGTCTTTTCCTTAATCTCATTCATACATAAAATCCCATCTTGTATGCATTTCTAACTTTTTCCTTACTATATATCATTCATCTCATGAATCTTCAATGTGTATATCCTCAATCAATTTAGAACTATTGATGCATAATCATTATGAAATTCTAATCTCAATTCCACTAATATCTTCTTATACCAAATCATAACTCTTATCACAACAATTAAACAATCATTTTAAATTCCAAGTTCAATCTTTCATTTCCACTTTGCTTGTACATCTTAAATCTGGTCATTTCCACTTATGTCTCTATTTCTTCTCAGTCAATTCATGAAAATCTTTTCAAATCTATATCAATTCAAGCACATATCCACAGTAAAATTTCGTCACCATATTAATCACAAATACTGAATCTATGTCTAACATATCGGACTACGTAATATTTCATATTTCTAAATATCCATAAACCTTTCATTTTCTCATATTCTAACATATCATTATTCTTCTCACTAATTCTATTAGGACAAACTCTTAACAATTGTTCTTGTGATTGACACATAACTCAAAAATTGCCTATGTAAGATCCTATTTCCGGGCTCTGATACCACAACTGTTGGGCTCGAAATTTCGGAACCCAAAACCTGGCTCTGATACCACAAGATGTTGCACCCCATTTTCGAAACCCAATATTCGAAGTCATAAAGCATGAGCATATTATCCTATAGGGTTATTTTAAAGAACCCTCATTAGCCATCATCCCACAAGGGTGGCATGTCCACACCAGCCAAATATCAAAAACAAACTCATTTCTCCTATTTCAGAACAGATTTTGGGAAACCTCAAACTGAATTACAATTTGACTTCTTCAGAACATTTGTTTTGCATTGTCTTAAGTTTCTACTGACACCAAAATCATTCAATTTGGTTCAGCAATCTGAAAGTTATACCCCAAACATTTTCTAGTTATTATTAAACTAAAATAGTAAACTATACTCAACTTCTATCCAGAAAATGAAAGTCTTAGATACTGAATTAAAATTCATTTTCTACAGAGGATTTGTATCTCCATGTCTCTAGTTTATTTTAAAATAAAATTCATCTCATTTGGAGCTCTATCGATCAAGATATCATCAAAATATCAAAGTATGTTCAGTAATGTATACAATTCATACTCTTCCAACTGATACCCTTATTTTGATTCAATCAATACTTTTAAATTAATATAAAAAGGTATAAATTTTTATGTAGAGATAGAAAAATGTGTTAAGAATATATTGGTCCAAGAATCACTTCATTTAGAGGTCAGATGATGCAGTTATGGTCAAAAGAATCAAACAAGATTTTGTCCTCAATCATATTGAACCTATTTTGGGACAATTAGCATAACGTTTTCTAGAGATGTTGAATTAAGGTCATCTTATGACGGTTTTGAAGAAGACTTCGAGATCTACAACTTTTGTGAAGATCTTGAAGAGAGATTTTATCATCTAAAGGGTCAAAATTGAACCAGATGAAGGGATTCAGTGTGAGACCTATTTTGGGACAATTGACATAACTTTCACTAGAGATATCAGATTAAAGTCATTTTTAGATGGTTTGAAAGAGGACTTCTAGATCTACAACTTTCATGAAGCCACTAAAGTGAGATTTTGTCATCTAGAGGGTCAAAATTGAGTCAGATGAAGGTCAAATGAAAGGTCAGACGAAGGTTAGATGAAAGATCAAACAAAAGGCTTTAGTCTCAGACTAAACCAGACGGTAGGCTTCAATGTAAGACTGAACCAGACAATGGGATTTCTACAGGGTCTTCCACAGATTACCAAAAGTTTTGAATCACTATCTATACTCTCCAGAGCATCTCCACTTATAAAGATCATAACTTTCGACTTCGATATTAAAAAATTTCATACTATATATCATTAGAAAGCTAGAAAGATAAGCTGCAATTTTCTAGAAGACAACTTTGTCTAATTCAACCTAGATTAGTCCAGTTTTTCCCTAAGGTCAGAACACGAATTTTACCCCTATGGAAGACTTAAAAATTTTCCCAAATTCACTTTCTTTCTCTCTCTCTCTCTCTCTCTCTATATATATATATATATATACAACTTAAGTTGGCAACTTCTTCAAGTATATTTAATTTCAACTCACATCATCCATACACAATTCATATTTCATTAACATCAAGGATACGAGTTTACAAATCTTTAATGGCATTTAAAGCCACATTACATCATCGATATCCAAATCCAAAATACAAAAGATACAAAACCCCAATAATTCTTGAATTGCGTCTAAAGTCTTGCTTTTACAAAATCTAACTTAATTTACAAAACATTGCGAAAGTAGAATGAATCCTCGACTCTTGGTTACTCGATCTTTTTTTATTCACCTGAAGATTTGACGAAAAGGGGTGTAAGCTTGAAAGCTTATGGATAACAAGTTTATAACAGAAAAATAAGCAAAACCTTTGAAAACATTCACTTGTCATAGAAAATTATCATTGAATTCATAAAACACATGTTTCTCAAATTCTCATCATGTATTCAAATTCTCAAACTACAAAACATGAATGCATCACACTTGTTCACATATGATAAGCACATAAGTACATCAGAATAGTTTGGGTGGATCCAAAACATAACATATTACACATTTCTCATAAGAGTCCTATGTAGTCGTGAATAGAACGTACTAACGCAATCTCACATAATAGTTTTGTAAAGCTGTGAACTTAGGGGAGTCCATGAAGGAGCTCCATGCCACAAACCCACATAATCATGCATTTCACATCTTGTAAATATATTGCCCAAAATGACACTTTTTTTAAATTTGATTTTTCATAAACACGAGATATTTCGAAAACATGATTTCATAAATATGTTATCTTTTTAAAAAATCACTTTCAAATTCTTTTCATAAATTATCACACAATTCATATAACAATATATTGCAATTTCTCAAATCATTCAAGAAGCAATAAATGCAACATTTATGATGCAATTTAAAATCATTAAACTTCCTTGATTCAAAGAAAACATTAGTGGCTTATTTACTTTATTATAAAAATATACCCACCTTGAATTCTTTGCTTAAAGACTTGCTCAAAATGCCTCTCTTGATCCCCTTCTAAAATAACAAAAATCCCACTCAATAGGATTTTTAATTGAAATCTCACAAAGCACAATCACTAAAATTGGTTCTAGAATACCTAAATAATGCATTTACTAAGCTTTGTAAACTAAAATCCTTCCAAAAATCTAAAAAATTCAAAATGATCTTACCTTGATTCTTCACCAAATGAAAAAATCTTTGGCTCAAATGGACGCTCTGCTCTTCCTCTACCTTTTTCCCTTCTTGAACAACCTCAAAATTTCCCTTAAAAATCAAGAAATGATGAAACCCTATCTTTCCTTCTTTTCTCTCTTCTCCACCAAAACTCTCTTCTTTCTCTCTTCTATTTTTGTTTTTCTCTCTCAATTCAAGTTTTCCCTTCTTAAAATAACAAGACAACATTTCTTCTTCCTTTTCTACCGTTAATGAGTTCAAAAAGTCCATTTTACCCTTCCTTATAGGCTTATATTCTTTTAACCTTAAGTGCCTTGCCAAAAATACCCTTGAACATTCTTATAACCTTAACACTTTAATTCCATTAACCCATGCAATAAAATCCTACTAACCTTGACATAATAATTAACCCCAAAAATAATTAATCCAATAAACCTCATAATGTATTTAATCATGCTTAACTTCAATAAAAAAATTTTAGGAGTCAACATTTATTCTCTTGTTTCCTTCTTCTGTTGTCGTTTTGTGCTTCCACATGCTGCATGCTTTTAAATTTTTTCTTCTTCTTTGTGTTCCATTTTTCTTAACTTTTATTGTTTTTCTTCTTGCTACATGGAGGCAAGTAGATATTAATCTTCGAAAAATGGCTCATATATCATGCTTTCGACTCACTTTAACTTCTTTACTTCCAAATTGTACCTAAAATCATAAATGAATTAAAGTGAATATCTTAAAAAATTTTATGTTAATAATCATTTAGTATTATGGGATAATTTCATAATCAATTAAGCACCTATCAACCATCCACTACCCCTATACCGACAGAGATATCAAGGGTAAACAATGCAAATGAAGGAAGCAGCCTCCAACTTGGGGTTGAGAGAGCTTATGGAAGAACTTATATCACAGTTATCAACAATCTGTAAGTGAAAATACATAAAATACCATAAGTTTATAATTAAGTTATAGGTTTAAAGTTAAAAAATGGTATGAAATTAATTGTTTTAATAATAGGTTGATTTCATCTAGACTATGTTCAAAAAGTATGACATCCAAATTCAAAGAGAAGATTAATCTTGAGGGTTATATACAAAAGAATATCTCTCACAAGACAAAAGAATTTTACTATCAAGAGTTTGAGGTACAAAAAATATAATTTTTGTATTTTTAATTGATTTGTATACATTAATTAGATAAATATTACATTATAAGTACTTATCGTATGTTTTTTCTTTTATTTTAGAAAAAAAAATTTGGGATTCTGAATTTGATACGGTCATTTATAAAGTACGGAAGAGACGAGCACGTACATGTTATCGAGATTTTGTTGGTGTGATACATAAGACCGGTGCACAACTGCCTTATGTTTCTGAACAAATATGGAGTCGTTGGTAGCAATATTGGACATCACCCAAAGCAATGCCTATTTTAGAACGTAATTCTACCAACAGATGTGGAGAACCGAGGGGAGAGAATCTTTCCGTACATACTGAAAGATCTATTACCCACCACGAGCATGTCGAGAGGCTTGTAAGTATCTACACTTTACATTTATATTCTAATTTTTTACTTTGGGGTATTTTAATTTAATTTTATGTGTGAATTTTGGAATGAAAATATGTGTATTATGGGGATAATATTATAAATGTCTGGTGTCATATATGACTATATTGTTGAGTTACTTTCTTTGTTCAATAGGGGTTAAATATTATAAAAATAGAAAAAATTCTGTCGAAATTTTTATAAATTATAGTTCAATTATAATATTTTATTCTGATGAAGGAAAAGTGTATAGGCATGAAGCCTATACCCAGTTAGCCCTTTTTGCACACTTACAATAAGAAGCATGTCGGTGTGGCCTTCATCAACACACCGATGTAGAGAACTAAATGTATTTGAAATTTAAACTTTAATATTAATGCTTAATAATTATCACTTACTAGCATAAACATTATCTTCTGATAAGATGAAGTACAAGAAAGCATTAAATGACAGTCTCAGCAGTCTGAAGATGTTGATGAGAGTCAAACCTATCTTCACGCAGTAGGTGGTAGGGATCGTCTTAAAAGGATATTCGACTTAAGTTCATTTGCTAACATATGTCATTCGCAATCCTTCACATCCAGTACAACAATATCTAGTAGGTTGTTCGCACCCAATAAAGTCCATGAGCTTCAGAGTACAGTACAGACATTGACAACTCAGTTGTAACAGTCAATGGAGTATATAGTTCAGATCCGTAATGAGGTAGATGAGTTGCAAGGGAGGGGCAGCACCTCATTGCAACAGTTAGAGTATCACTGAATTATATCATATAGATTAACTATTCCATCTCTAGGAATGAATGAGTATTGAACGAATCATATGTGAATATTGGAGTAGGATAAGCATGAGACTCAGGCATAAGAAGCTGAATATACTATAGAGAGGGCATGTACTTTGTTTGTTGTAAAGTATCCAAACTATATTATTGGGTTCTTAAATATGAGATGACATCATTGCTATTATTAGAAGAACTTAGATCCACAAGGTATTCTATGCTAGAATGTTCAGGTTGTACAAGTCAGATTTGATGTATGTGTACAACAGTTATCAGACTAGTATGATAACTTATCAGTTAGCTCTTCCTAAAGAATTGGTTGAGTTACATGATGTGTTTCATGATTTTATGTTGAGAAGATATCAGTCTAATGATTCACATAAAATACCTGTGTAAAAAATTCAAGTACAACTGGAATTAATTATAAGGGCTCAATATCCTCAGCTGTTCTTATCAAGTATGGATTTTGAAGACAAATTTCTTTTAAGGGGACAAAATTGTAAAACCCCAAATTATACCCTAGTTGAAATGTTACATGTTCATAAAGGCATATGTGATAGGTGTTAAATTGTGACATTATTGTAAGTTGTACATTTTTGGTTTGATCTTGAATTTTGGTTTAATGGATCATACTTAGTGATTTGGAATTAATTGATATCATTAGAGAATTGAGGTATTAAAATGTACATTTGGATTAGGATAATTGTCAAGTGGAAAGTCAAGTTGGTATATGGAAAATTAAAATAACTAAGCTTATGAATCAGTGACATTTGGCATAACTAATGTATTGACATTTGGGAACATTGGTTTAGTGACAAGTGGCCTGATTGAATTATGGAATTTGGCAGCATTCATTAAGTGACAAATGGTTTAATGGAAGTGTAAAACTTGGTAGCTTAAATGCAAGACATATGTGATACATGCAAAGGAGACATATGCCTTATGTTGGGAGTGACACCTAGAATCAAATGAATCCAACTAAGGGAAAAATGTTTTTGCTTTCTCTTTTTGCTCAATCACCACCAAAACTATCCCTCTCCTTCAGTTCTGAAATTTTGCTGCAAATTTGTGCATTACCACTTCAGATTCTTAGCCAAATATTGCATAAAGGAAGTATATTATGTTATCTTCTATGTTATCTTCTTGGTGCTATGATTTGCACCTTGATCTTGGACTTGTGTTGGTTGTATAAAGGGTTTGATTGGCTTGTTCTTTGGAGTAGGAATTTGAAGTTAAGAAGGTAAAGGACTACTAAACTTGATTGCATGCTATAATATGAATTATTTTGATGTTTGTATTGGATAGATTATGTATTGAATTGATGATGAATTAAGGTCTAGGATATGATACTTGTTTGATAGCTTTTGCTCTAGATGTTGATACCTAAAAGATCATGGATTATGAGATACTTAATGAATGATTTTTGAATTGGTTTGGACATGAATTTGATGAGGTATTGAAGCATGAATAAGGTAGAATTGAAGTGAAATTGATGGACTTTAGTGAAGGTGTGTCGAATGGAAGTGAAGAAGTTAAGTTTTGGAAACAAACTGAAGGTTGTTGGTAAGGTTCAATCACCCCACGATCGTGGGATTTATAAGGCACATCCCCACAGTTGTAGGAAATGGTTAGGAAGGTGAAAAACTTGGTTTTGTGCAATTGTTGAACTATATAAAGTTAGGTCTTTTATTTGGTACATTAGGACTTAATTAGATTTATTGTGTGAAATGAGCTTAAATTGAGGTTAGATTAATTGAGTAAAAGTTAATTTAGTTATGGATTGCTAATTGTGGTAATTACGTAAGGAATGTGTGGATAGTGAATAATGCATCTAATGTCGAAATGTATGGTGTGTTCAAGGATGAATCTGTCCTTATGAACACAAACGCGTTTCAAAGGATTTATATGATGAAAATTGAATATGATTGTTTGTGAATTGGGAATTTGTGTTTATTGGTACATTATTGCAAATGTTTATGTTCATGAGGTATGTTATGTTGTTGGATGTTAATGGATATGTTCAATTTGAGAAAAATGGAATAAAGACATATGTCATGCACTACATCTTTTGCATGTGATTCTGAAATCTAAAATGTTTTATTTTAAAACTACCAAGTCCTAGTTATGGGTAAATAGGCATGCCTAAAAGGGTCTAAAATTTCTCCTATAACTAGACACTAAGGTATCTTCTGTAACCAGACACTAAGCTGTCTTCTGAGCTAGACACTCCGGTGTCTTTTGATTTTAGACACTTCTGAATCTTTTGTTTCAAACACTTAATTCTCTTCTGTTTCATACACCAAAGATGGGTATCTTCTGTTCTGGTCCTGTTACCAACTTTTGTAAAAAGGATTAGTAGGCTAACTTGTTTTGTATTCTATTATATACTTAGTTCTGATATAATCAACCTCTGTTATGATATAATCAGATATTGTTTTGATATAGTCAAGTTATGTTCTGGTACTTTAAAGTTTTGTTGTGATATTATGGTATTCTATTATGATACTTGTAACTTTTTCTCTGAAGCCAATATATCCTTTTTTGATTTTTTTAGATACATATTGTTTGGATTGTGCTTTAACATAAACAATTAAAGATTGCTTAAGGTGTGATCTGATTCTGTATATGTGAATGTTAAACCACTATTAGAAATAGTCACCAAATTATATCTTGTTTAGTTATTTCCCCACTAACCTGTATGCTTAGCATGGTCGTTTTGCCTCCATGTAGGTTTTGATAAGAAGGTTTAAAGACTAGGACAAAGACAACCGCAATGGCCAAGGAGATTATGTTTTGTTTTGGAAATGTTTAGTTTGTTTTTTAGTTGTATTTAATGTAATGAGACATATTGGAATTGATATTTTGTTTGATGGTTTGTAATAACCTTAATACAGGTTGGATTTGGATTTAATTCTTGCATGTGATAAGTACCATGTGTATGTTATGTTCTGAATATGACCCATCCTACGAAATGAAATGTATGTCACTTAAGTTTCTAGAAATGCTTTAGCATGTTTTGGATTATTTCAGTATTGTTTGATGTGGCATCTACATATCCTTCCAGGGGGTATGTGTGCGTTACATCGTTTGGTATCAGAGCAAGGTTTAGGTGATTCTGGTTTAACCATCACTTAACTATCGCTTGTAATTGCATATAAGAGTTGTGTTTAGCCTAATGCGAGTTGTCCCATGTTTTGGTTTTAGATTTGAGTATAGAAAGATCTCAAGAAGCTGACAAGGTTGCAAAGAGTATTAATCCTGCGTGATCTTATCCATTTATATCCCTCTAGGGTCAATCGAGGTGAAGCTGAAATGCCATCACCTCTACCTCCAGCTCAAGGGAGGCTTTGGTTAAGCTATCGCAAGATACGATGATGTTATTACATTGTATGACCGCACCCAAAGCTCCAATTGATCAATTATGGAAGTATGGAGTTGAGAAATTTACTGGAACATCTCTGTAGGAGTCTAAAAGGGCATAATTCTAGTTGGAGAAGGTGAAAAGGGTGCTAGATGAAATTAGTGATCCACCAGATCAGATGGTGCACTGTGTTGTCTCTCTTCTTCAGGAAGTAGCCAATGAGTGGTGGAAGTTTGTTTTGAGGAATCCTCAGTTACCTTAGCTTCTGACTTCAGATTTATTTTCCCAAGAGTTTAAAGCCAAGTATGTGACAGAAGCCTATAGAAAGGAAAAATGGAAGCAGTTGTTGAACCTAAAGCAGAGAAACTAGTATATTGCTAAGTACGACAGAGAGTTTAATCGACTCAGCAAGTATGCACCTAAACCCCGTACTTACTAAGGAGTTCCAGTGTCATTAGTTTGAAGATGGTCTTAATGATTCTATCAAAGAACATCTTGTGGCATTTACCCTTTTGCAGAAGTGAGTTACCATCAGCTGGTACAAGCTACTATGAAAATAGAGAGGCAGGAGATGGTTAAGAGAGAAAGAGATCAGCGAAGAGGTTTTTCCAAAGGAGATCAGTCTGCAGGTAAAAGAAGTCGTGAAGGTGTTTCCACTACACCAGAATTTACTCAGAGATCAGTAGCTAGGGGAAGGAGACAAAACTTTCCCTCATTGACTGCTTCTGGTCGAGGTTCCTCTGTGGGCCAAGGTTCTAGTAATCCAGAGTGCCCTCATTGCTCCAAATACCATCCGGGTACTTGTTGGAAGGCTACGGGTGCATGTTTTCAATGTGGCCTCACTATTCATTTGATAGCAAGTTGCCCTATAAGATAGTCGCAGACATCAGAAGCTAGTAGGGAGGTCTCTTATGCACCTGCTGAGAATAAAGAACGGGGTAGTGGTCGTGGAGGATCTAATCAAATCAGGCCTAATCCAAGTACTATTTTGGAAATTATTGATCGACTTGTTATGCCTTCTACTTTGGCTCGAGCTTATGCTTTGAAAGCTCATGAGGATCAGGATGCACCTGAAGTCATTGCAGGTACTATTTCTCTCTTTGATTCTATAATGCATGCTTTGATTGATCCTAGATCCACCCATTGCTATATCTGTGTTGGAGAAATTTCTGATAAAGTGATGTCTGTATATCAATTAAAGTATGATATTCATGTAACCAGTCCTCTAGGTAGTAGTGTGTTGGTTAATTAGGTTTATAGGAATTGTCCTGCTAGGATCCAAAGAAGTGATTATGTGGCGGATCTAATTAGATTGTCGTTTCATGAATTTCATTTGATTTTTTGTATGGATTGGATATCCAAGCATCAAGCAGTGGTTGATTTTAATGCTCAGATAGTTGTGCTAAGGAAACCTAATCAACCTAAAATAATATTGTATGGCATTCGTACTAGTTCTCTGACTAGTGTGGTATCTGTTATGCAAGCTCAGAAGTTCCTTAGGTAGGGATGTAAAGCTTATCTAGGTTTTGTGATTGATTCTAAGAAAGAGAGTGTTAAACTATAAGATATTTCTATGGTGAGTGAATTTCTGTACGTGTTTCTTGAAGAGCTACCTAGACTCCCTCTTGAAAAAGAAGTGGAGTTGTTTATTAAATTTATGCCTAGCATTGCTCCTATATCTAAGGCACTATATAGGATGGCTCCTACTTAATTGAAGGAGTTGAATTTGCAGTTGCAAGAGCTACTGGTTAAGGGGTTCATTCGACCCAATGTCTCACCCTGGGGAGCATTGGTTCTATTTTTTAAGAAGAAAGATGGTACTTTTTGAATGTGCATCGATTACAGACAACTAAACAGAGTCACAGTGAAGAATAAGTATCCATTACCAAGAATAGAAGATATGTTTGATCAATTGAAAGATGCAGGAGTATTTTCAAAGATAGATCTATGATCAGGATACTATCAACTTCGGGAATGATATGGATGTTCCAAATACTGCATTCAGGACCCATTATGGGCATTATGAATTCTTAGTAATGCCATCTAGGTTAACTAATGCTCTAACTGCATTTATGGATCTGATGAATAGAGTGTTTAGGCCCTATTTAGATCGATTTGTAGTGGTGTTTATAGATGATATCTTGGTCTATTACAAGAATGGGCATGATCCCTAAAGGAAAAGCAGTTGTATGCTAAGCTGAGTAAGTGTGATTTCTGGCTTCGAGAGCTATCTTTTCTAGGACATGTTGTTTCTTTTCAAGGGATTAGGGTTGATCCTAGTAAGATTGAAGCAATTGTTAACTAGAAGCTACTACGGAATGTGACAAAAATGAGAAGTCTTTTGGGTTTGACGGGTTACTATTGTCGATTTGTGAAGGGGTTTTTGGTGATAGCATCCCCTTTGACTAAATTGCTACGAAAAGGAGTGAAGTATGAATGGTCTATAAATGTCAAAGTAGCTTTGATCAACTAAATGGAATGCTTATTGAAGCTCCTGTGTTGATTCAACCCATTTCTGGTAAGGAATATGATATGTTTAATGATGCATCTAGAAATGGTTTGGGCTATGTTTTGATGCAGTATGGAAAGGTAGTTGTATATGCCTCTAGGCAACTAAAGCCTCATGAATAGAACTACCATACACATGATCTTGAACTTACAGCGGTAGTGTTTACTTTGAAAATTTGACGGCACTACTCGTATGGTGAAAAGTGTAGGATTTTTACTTATCATAAAAGTCTAAAGTACCTATTTAGAACTTAACCTGAGACAACGGCATTGGTTGGAACTATTTAAAGGTTATGATTGTATTGTGGACTATCAACCTGGTAAGGTTAATGTCGTGGCTGATGCCTTAAGTCAGAAGATCATTTCAGCATTGTCAGTGCAGCAAGATGAATGGGGACTTGTATCTGATGGAGCTTTAATAACTTAATTAAAACCTAGGCCTACCTTAAGGTAAGAAATTTGTGATGGTAAGAAAGTTGATGATAAGTTGCAACAACTTATTTTGGTGACTCAAGAAGGCAAACCAACAGAATTTCTGTGAAAGGAGATGGTGATCTATATTATAAAGATTGATTGTATGTGCCAACTAATGATGAATTGAAGAGAAAGTTATCATTTGAGGCCCATAATATTGTTTTTACAATTATAAAGATCGATTGTATGTGCCAACTAATGATGAATTGAAGAGAAAGTTATTATTTGAGGCCCATAACATTGTCTTTACAATGCATCCTAGTGGAAATAAGATGTATCAAGATCTGAAGTAGCATTACTAGTGTTTAGGTATGAAACGTGATGTTTTAGATTATGTGTTTAAATGTTTGACATGTCAGTAAGTTAAAGCTTATCATTGGGTTCCATCTAGTTTGTTAGATCCAATTTCGATTCCTCAATGGAAATGGCATAACATTACCATAGATTTTGTCACTGGACTTCCTCTCACTCAAAGGAAGCATGATGTTATATAGGTGATTGTGGATAAGTTCACTAAGTCTACTCACTTTCTGCTTGATCATCTTAATTATTCATTGGATAGGCTAGTAGATATATATATGAATGAGATAGTGAGTTGCATGGGTACCATTGTCTATTATTTCTTATTGTAATCCTCGATTTACTTCGTGATTCTAGAAAAGTCTGTAAAAGGCTTTAGGTATTCAAGTCAAGTTCAGTATTGCTTTCTATCCCCTGTCAGATGGATAATCTGAACGAGTTATCTAGATATTGGAATATATGTTTCGGGGTTGTGTGTTAGAATTCTTAAGAAGTTGGGATAATTATCTTGCTCTAATAGAGTTTGCTTACAACAACAGTTATCATACTAGCATTGGCATGGTGCCATATTAAGCTCTATACAATAGGAAGTGTAGAACTTCAGTGTGTTGGATAGAATTAAGTGAAAAAAAGACAATCAGGCCTGATATTGTGAAAGATACTGAAGAAAAAAGTTCAAGTTATCCAATAAATGTTGAAAGTTGCCAATGATGTTGACTTAAAAAGGAACGATATTGAGTATCAGGTAGCTGATAAGGTATTTTTAAAAGTGTCACCGCGAAAGAACATACTTCTGTTTGGGAAGAAAGGTAAGCTCAGCCCACGATACATTGGTCCTTATGAGATCTTTAAGAGAGTCAAATTAGTAGCTTATCAGTTAGCTCTTCTTAAAGAATTGGCCAAGTTATATGATGTGTTTCATGTTTCCATGTTAAGAAGATATCAGTCAAATGATATACATAAGATTACCGTGCAAAAAATTCAAGTACAACTGGATTATACTTATAAAGAAGGACCTGTATCTATCTTAGCCAGAGAAGTCTGACAACTCTGAAACAAGCAAATACCTTTGGTAAAAGTACTCTGGCAACACCATGGGCTTGAGGAAGCAACATGTTAAACAAAATCAATCATGAGAGCTCAATATCCTCAGTTATTCTCATCAAGTATAAATTTAGAGGACGAAATTCTTTTAAGGGGGAGAAAATTGTAAGGCCCCAAATTATACCTTAGTTGAAATATTACATGTTCATGAAAGTTATTATGATAGGTGTTAAAATTGTGATATGATTGTAAGTTGTATACTTTTTAATTTTGGTTTAATGGATCATACTTAGTGATTTGGAATAAATTGATGTCATTAGAGAATTGAGGTATTAAATTATACATTTGGACTAGGACAATTGTCAAGTGGCAAGTCAAGTTGGTACATGGAAAATTAGAATGACTAAGCCTATGAGTTAGTGACATTTAGCAACATTAGTTGAGTGACAAATGGTCTGATTGAATTATAGCATTTGGCAGCATTTATTAAGTGACAAAATGCTTAATGGAAGTGTGATAACTGGTAGCTTAAATGCAGGACATATGTGATACATGCAAAGGAGACATATGCCTTATGGTGGAAGTGACACCTAACATGAAATGATTCTAGATAAGGTAGAAGTGTTTCTACTGATTATTCTTTCTATTCTTCTTTAATCACTACCAAAACTATCCCTTTTCTTTAGCTTTGAGATTTTGCTACAAATCCGTGCATTATCAGTCCAAGTTCTTAGCCAAATATTGCATAAAGGAAGTAGATAATGTTATCTTCTATGCTACCTTCTTGGTGCTGAGATTTGCGCCTTGATCTTAAACTTGTGTTGGTTGTATGAAGGGTTTGATTCACTTATTTTTTGGAGTAGGAATTTGAAGTTAAAAAGATAAGGGATTGCTAAACTTGATTGCATGCTATAATATAAAGTATTTTGATGTTTGTATTGGATAGATGATGTATTGAATTGATGATGAATTGGGGTCTGGAACATGATACTTGTTTGATAGCTTTTGCTTTAAATGTTGATACCTGAAAGATCATGGATTGTAAGATGCTTAATGAATGACTTTTGAATTGGTTTGGACATGAATTTGATGAGGTATTGAAGCATAAACAAGGTAGAATTGAAGTGAAATTGATGGACTTTGGTGAAGGTGTGTCGAATGGAAGTGAAAAAGTTAAGTTTTGGAAACAAACTAAAGGTTGTAAGTGAGCGAACCTTCGGTTCACTCATTCCAAGATCGTGGGATTAAGGCACAATCCCACGGTCATGGGAAATGATTAGGAAGGTGAAAAACTTGATTTTGTGCAATTGTTGAACTATATAAGGTTAGGTCCTTTTATTTGGTACATTGGGTCTTAATTAGACCTGTTTAAGGTGTGAAAGAAAGATCAACAAACAATGATAGAAATGCTAAATCCAGTCATTGGCATCGATTACACCTCCGAACCGAATTCAGGTCGTCTACCCCTCCATGGTTCTTCCAAATTGTACCTAAAACCAAATATGAACTCAAGTGAATGTCATTAATCACTAAGTGTAATGGAATAAATGTATAATCAATTAAATACATATCAATTGCGCTTAAATATTTTTTTGACAAAAAGGATGCAAAGTTGAGACTTATTAGATGGGTGTTACTCTTACAAGAGTTTGATATAGAAATAAGAGATAAGAAAGGTGAGGAGAATGTGGTCATGGACCATTTAGCATGGCTGGAAGGAGAATTGTTGGACCCCAAATTTTTTCTTAGAATTTAGTCCATTAGTTTGGCAAGCATGAATTGAAATTAGAATTATTAAATAGAAATGTTAGAATTAAGTTAGTATCTAATAGACATAAGAGATTAAAGGAACAAGTAGACATGACATTAAATGTGGAAGGGTAAACTTAGAAGGAAAAAAAGTGGTCTTAAATAAATGAGAAAAGAAATGAGAAAGAGGAAGTGAAGAGTAAGTGAAGTGTGCTGGAGAAGCTAGGAAGAAAAAGGAGAAAGAAAAAGGAGAAAGAAGAAGAAGGAAGAGGATTCAACTGAGCTTTAGGTAACCTTCATCTTTTCTTCTTGCTTTGGTAGAAAAAGGAACTAGAGAAAATGAGTTTCTTATGTTGGAAATAAAGGGAGAAAGAAGATGACCAAGAAACTCATTTTTTATTTCAAGGATTTTTAACTAGATCTTAGTTATTCTAGCCTAGATAAACCATGGGTAGACAAACTCTAAGCTCAATTTTTTATTATTAAAGCTTTATGGATTTTCTATTTGTATATTGGTTTGAATGAAAATTTGTTTGTTTGAAGGAAACCAAGATTAAAAGGAAAGGCAAACTTGAGTTTGGATTTACAGGCAATTAAGTGGGTAATATGTCTGTAGTTATTAAGGATGATGGGTTAATTTCTTACTTGCGCTTAATTGCTTGACTTGAATTATTGCGATTGATGGAAAATGCTCTATGATTTATTATCATGTTATGCCTTGAAAGATGTTACAACATTTTGTATTAATGAAAAGAGGAAAAAGAATAAGAAGATAATTGATCCTTGTAAAGCTTTGGTAAATTCCAAGACAGCTACCTTTTGTTACTAAGTTAGTTCAACTATATTTTTGGGTAGCTTTATAAACATATCAAATGTGAGCATTCATTTATATTTTGTATTATGCTATTGACGTAGCTTTTGATATGTAATTAAAGATATGTACAAACTCCGTTTTGATTAAGTAATGAGATTAAGAGTTGAAGAAGTTCCCTTTGTACATGTTCAGAACTATCTTCTTCGTTAGGTTGTTAATTGTTGTTAGAAATGGAATAGATGTTGTGAGATGGCCCTAGATAGACTTAAAATAAATTGTTATACTGAGAGTCATATAAGTACATTTAGGCCCTGTTTGGTTGGATGTTAATTAATGAAATGGAATGTAATAGAATGGAAGGAAATGGAATGGTTAATAATGGAATGGAATGTAATATAGTAAAAATTTGCTTGGGAAGGATGGAAAGGTTCATAATGTAATGTAGTGAAATATTGTTTGGAAGATGCATGGAATGGAATGTAATGTATAATAAATGACTTTTATACCCTTATATTAAAATAGTTGTTGCAGGAGGTTTATTATTTTATT
>JAOSBK010052375.1:0-17382 GCA_027568895.1 Erythroxylum shatona
AAGTCTTCCTTAAGACATCTCCTTGGAAAGGAGTCATGAGATTTGGCAAGAAGGGCAAGTTGAGCCCAAGATATGTGGGTCCTTATGAAATTCTTGAGAGGATTGGACCATTAGCCTATAGGTTAGCACTCCCACCAGAATTATCACAGATTCATGATGTATTTCATGTGTCTATGTTGAGGAGATATAGGTCAGATCTCTCTCACATCATTCAGAATGCTAAGGTTCAGTTGAGAGATGGTTTGAGTTATGAGGATATTCCAGTGGAGATCTTGGATACCATGGAAAAAGTCCTCAGGAACAAGACACTTCAACTGGTCAAAGTCTTGTGGAGAAGCCATTCTGTGGAAGAGGCTACATGGGAGCCTTTTGAAACCATGAAGGAGAAGTATCCACAACTCTTCAGTGACTCAAGTAAGAATTTTAAGGACAAAATTCTTTTAAGAGGGGGAGAATTGTTGGCCCCCAATTTTTTTCTCTTGATGAATAAGCATGATTAGATTAATCTAGGGATTTTGCTAGATTAATGTATGTTGGAGTTAATTAACATGTTAATGTGAAAGAGATTAGGTGACATAGGTGAATTGAATTAAAGTTAAGGTGATAAGTTGCATAAGGGGTATCGTTGGAACATCACTTAAGTTGTAAAGACTTAAGGCTTTGAAGGAAGGGAAATATGGATATTGTGCATTCATTAAGGGTATAAAAGGGAGAAGAAAAGACTTGTCTTGCATTTGGGAGAGAGAGAAAATGAAAATTAGAATAGAGAAGATGGAGAGAGTGTCGTATAAGGAGAAAAGAGGGGAAAGAAAGAAAGGCAACCTAGGTTTCAATTTTTCTTAGCATTCAAGAGTGATTTTGGAAGTTGTTCAAGAAGGAAAAAGAAAGAGGAAGATTACAGTTTCCATTAGAGCCAAGAAGCTCATTGTTGGGTGAAGATTCAAGGTAAGTTGATTTTAATATTTGGAAGTTTTGAAAGGTTTTTGGTTTAAAGAGCTTAGGAAATGTATGGGTATAAGTATTTTAGGATAAATTTCATGCTTTTGGTTCTTTGGGTTTTCCAATTTGAATTCTATTGAATTAGGAATTTTTGTCATTGTTAAAGGGAGGCAAGAGAGGCAAGAGGAGCAAGAGGAGAGACATCCTTGAACAAGTTTTCAAGCAAGGAAATTAAGGTGGGTGACATTTTTATAGTTGAGTTAATAAGCTTTTAAAGTTTCTTCAAATAAATGGAAGTTAATGATTTTCCAACAACCTTGACAATGTGCATTTATTGTCCTTTAAAAATGCCTTGAGAATGTGTCATGTGATTTTGTATGTGAATTTTTGTGAACTACTTATGAGCTGATATGAAAATGTTTTCAAATGGTTTCATAATAGTTGTATTTTGTCACTTTTGCATGATTTGGGAAATGGCTATATGATTAGTATGGGGTTTTGGTTGATGAAGTGTGAAATGATGATAGAATTGCATATGAAATATTTCATAGTCATGAAAGACAAGTTTTCAAAATGTGCCATTTAGGCAAATGATCTTCAAATCATGAATAACTTGTTATGTGGGTTTGTGATGGTCTGTTCTGTCTGTCAAGTTCACTTGATTAAAAAGGTTTCTCCTGCCTTTCCACTAGTGGCATGGAGCTCCTTCACGGACTCCCATAAGTTTACTGCTGCGCAAGACCATTTTGTGGGATTGTGATAGTACGTTTTGTTCACGGCTACGCGGGACCCTTATGAGAATGTGTAGTAAGTTCTGTTACGGAGCCACCCAAACCGTTCTGATGTGTTTAGTTGATTATGATGTGTTTAATTGATTTGGATATATTGGCAAGTTTGATGGATGTATGACCTATGTAAGTTGTGAATTGGCGTGATAAGTTGAGAAATTGTGTTTTATGATTCAATGAGAATTTGCTATGTTCATGAAGGTTTTTAATGGTTTTTGCTTATTAACAGTTATAAGATTGTTACCCACAAGATTTCAAGCTCACCCCCCTTTCCTTCCCATCCTCAGGCGATGAACAAGATATCGAGTGATTGAGTCAAGAGTCAAGGCATCACTCCAGTTTTCATATTTTGTTTTGAAGTTAGATTATGTAAAACAGGGTTTTAGTCGCATTTTGAGCTATTCTAGTTTTTATAAACTTGGTATTTTTGGATTATGATGTATTTGTAGCTCAAAATTCCCATTAAAGCGTTGTAAACTCCTATCTTTTGATGTGAATGAAATACACTTACATTATATTTGTGTATGGCTTTTTAAGTCTTTACATTGCTAATTTCAAGTTTTCATAAGGGTGGGAATTGTGTTCTGAATTCAAGGGAAAATCTGGAATAATCTAGGTAGAACTGGTAAAAATTGTCTTCTTGGAAGTTGTAGATGGTCCTTCTAGTTTTCCAACGACATAAAGTTTGTAATTTTTGGATATCGGAGTAGTAAGTTATCATCATTACAAGATGTGATGTTGCATAGGATGTGCGTATAGGATAGTTGTGGAGAATTTTGGGAAATTGTGGTTTTGATGAATCAAATGGGTTGAGAATTGAGAGTTTGATGTGATAAATTTGGTTTTTGAGTTGATATGAAGTGAGTTTGCGCCAAAAGAGTTGGATTTAGGAAGTTTATGAGTGAATATGAGGTTATATTGGATGTAGGAAGCATTGGAGAGGCTTTGGAGGGATTTGGGGAACTCCTATGTCCGTTAGACGGACTTTAGTTCCATTAAATGGACCTTCTCGGGTGAAAAAGCACCCTCAGCCTCGCCAATTTCTATTTAACGGACTTTAGGTCCATTAAACGGACCTTCTCGGGTGAAAAATGGTTCCCAAGCCCGTCTATGTCCGTTAGGTAGACATGTATGTCCGTTTAACAGACATTCACGGGATAACTACATTAAATTACATTTTTGACCCTTTTAGAGGTAGTATCTCCCTTTGAGTCCTTCATAAAAGTTGTTGATATCGAAGTCCTCTTTCAAATCGTTTAAAAATGACATTAAGAAGAAATTGGTAGCAAAGGATATGGCATTTGCGCCAAGACAGGCACAATATGAATGAGGACGTAAACATGTTAGATTCTTTTGGTCATAACTTCCTCATCCGTCCTCCAAATGAAGTGATTCTTGAACTAATAGATTCCTAACACATGTTTCTATTCTCCACAAAAATTGACATCTTTTGGAGTTGATTTGAGAGAGTTTGATGGAGAGAAAGTGAGGGGTCAGTTGGGAGAGCATGAATGGGGTATGAACACGTTTTGGCTTTTTAAGCATGTCTTGATCTTTAGAGCTCCGATTAAGATGGTTCATGCTTCAAATAAAACTAGAGACTTAGAGCTACAATTATTTTGAAGAAGTCAAATTGAAATTTTGGAGATTGACTGGTGTGGGCACTCCACCCTTGGGATGATAATTAATAAGGATTCTTTGAATTAACCCTACAAGGTATTACGCAAGCTCAAGGTTTAGGACTCCGGATTGTTGGGCTCCGGAAATGGGGTCCAACATTGTTGGAGGTGTCACAAGCCACGCCATCCTGCTACTTTTTTCCAAGCTAGAATACACCATGAGAAGAAGGACCAAGGACAGAAACCATGACAGTTTGGGAAAAGAAACAAAAGGGGTACCAATAAGGTAACGAGAAGAGCTTTCCTAAGCCTCAAGTTAATATGGTCAAAGCTAGTGATAATGAGGAGATCATTATTATTGTAGTGTCCAAAGTCAACCTTACTAGAAATTTGGTAGAGTAGATCGTTGACACAGAAGCCACACACCACATCTGCACTAACAAGGACATGTTCAAAGAGTTGAAAGATGCTACTGGTGGTGAATTTGTATATATGGGCAACTTTAGTGGAGTTCCTATCTGAGGAGTTGGGAAGGTCACTCTCAAACTCACTTCTAGAAAAGTGATGGTGTTTGAAATTGTTTTATTTGTTCCTAATGTTCGTAGAAACTTGATTTTTGGAGCATTACTTAACAAAGCTGGTGTCAAACTTACTTTTAACCCTAATAAGCTAGTTCTTACTAAGAATGAGAACTTTGTTGGTAAAGGATTTTGTAATGGGAGTTTACTTGTACTTGACAAATGAATGTATCTACTTCTTTTACTTATATTGTTGAGTCTCCAGAATTATGACACTTTAGACTTGGGCATGTGAATGTGAGGCCAATTAAAAGGATGCAAAGTTTAAACTTATTGCCTAATCAGGTGACTAATGAAATGGGAAAAATGTCAAATTTATGTTGAGGCTAAACACTTTAACAAACCTTTTAAATTAGTGACCGAGAGAGAATCACAATTGTTGGATTTGGTTCATACATATTTCGGTGATTTTAAAAATAGTGTTAGTAAAGGAGGTATGAGATGTTATATTACTTTTGTGGATGATTGGTCTTGATTTACTAAGGTTTACTTATTGAAAAATAAAAGTGATGCAGAGGAAGTGTTTATGAAATACAAAATTGAGGTTGAGAACCAATCGGAAAGGAAAATTAAAAGATTAAAGTCTAATCGAGGTGGTGAGTATAGTACTAATATCCTTTCTGATTATTGTGTAAAGGTTGGGATTATTCATGAGCTTTCAGCCCCTTATACATCTGAACAAAATAGAATACCCGTGAGGAACAATCAAACTCTCAAGGACATGATGCATGCAATGTTGACTTCCTCAGGATTACTAGATTTTATATGGGGGAAACTATTCTTTCAGCTTGTTATGTTCTAAATAGAGTCCCTCATAAGAAGCTAGATTAAAATCCTTTATGAAGTAAAGACATGCAATGTTTTTTCAGGATATATTTCCCATGAAGGTGAGTGTGCAAGTTTCTAGAGAGCCTATCCTTAGTTCTTCTACTACTGATGACATAGAGGAAGAGGAAAATATTGAACTAAGGAGAAGCGAAAGAGCTAATGTCCCCACCGATTTTGGTTTTGACTTTATTACTTCCTTTGCGGTGAAAAAACTAAAGTGATAGATGACGATTTTATGGTGACTTATATTATTAAGGAACATCTCAAAACTTATGAAGAAGCAATGAGATCTGTGGATGCTAACTTTTGGAAGGAAGCCATAAATAATGAGTTAGAGTCAATCATGTCTAATAAAACTTAGGTTTTAGTTGATCTAGCTCAAGGGTGTAAGCCTTTGGAGTGTAGGTGGATTCTCCTATAGGTCTTTATGAATTTGAGGAATTCTCCTACCCTTTCCCTTACCTTATATGAATGTAGAAGTGTTACATGCTCTTTTGGTGTGTCCTTATATGAAAATTTTGTATATTTTTACTATTGGAACCATGCCTTCTAGGTTTAGGTTATGAACCATACATATATATATGGAATTTATTTTTAGCTTTGGATACAGAAGATGATACAGGAGCATTGAAGTTTCTATGCCTATAATTGGCGTCTATATGCTCATATGATGACATAGGCAATGACTTAACAAAAAAAATTTTCTTATCATTAGATGATGTACTTTTATAAGTGTAATCAATTACATGCTTACCATTTAAGGTTTTTTGGGACCTAAGATGCATTATAATTTTTCACCTACTAAATTGAAATTATAAAATGATGCTTTAAGGATATTTCTCCTTTTTCAATACCTTATTCTCATGCAATAAACATGCTCATTTTCATTGCCAACAACCACTCTCTTTTATTCTTTAAGGTCATACATATAACATTTTGATTACTCATCTCAATCAAAATGCATCAAAGACTTTTTGAGCTTCTTTATACATGGAAGATATTTTCTTCATTTTTATGCTTATAGCCTCTAGACATTCAACTAACTCATAATATGAAAGATTAATATCATAATTATTATTCTCATCACAAGAGATTTAACAATGGGGTAACTTATTATTGGTAGATATAAAGCATAAACTTTGCATAATATTTTTTGCTTCATGACTTTAAGAAATAATAGTGTCATCTTATTAAGCCTTTAGATGCTTTTTTTTTCTTATTTAGTTACTTTTCTCTCTCTTAATCTTTAATAATTTCTTTAATCTCTTTATGATTATATTTATATCATCCTCATCACTGTCACTTATATATGTCTTACATATAATTTTCCTCCTCTTTAGAGACTTTAAAATCACATCTCTTCTTACTGAAGTAAGCTCCTTTTCATGTAATTCATTCATCTACATTTCATAGGTTAGTGATTAGATTAGTTTTTCCAATAGTATGGTCCTTAATTTTTATATTTTTATTTAGTGTCTTTCTTGTAAGCTATGCTTTGTGTTGAAGAGTGTCAATAATTGTCCAACTCCATTCGTCTTCCTTATAATTTGTGATTGTCTGTCTATCAAGGTAAGTCGTTCAACTAAGTAATGTCTACAAAGCGATCGATTTTGTGTTGTTCTTTGCAATTTTACCTATAATAATGATTGATGTGACTTTAGGCTGGGTTTAATAATTTAAGTATTTATGTTTGGGCATTGTTTAAATTAAAACATAAGGACTTGAACTTGTAGGTGCTTAATTCAAACTTAGTATTAACATAAGAAATTCATGTAATTGGCATGACAATTCTTTGCATAATAAACCCCTAGGATGGTTTAGAGGCTGGAAACCCACAATGCAATTCCTATGAGACTTATCGGTAAAAAATTCCATGAGCCTAGAAGTTACATTAAGAACTTGCTTTTTCATTTCATCTGGTGTAACAATGCCACGTGCCATAGTGCTTCTTTAAAATCGAACTTTGTAAATGAAATTGTAGGTGATTAAATCAAAATTAGTATTAACATAAGAAATTCACGTAATTAACAAGACAATTATTTGCATAATAAACCCACAGGATGGTATATAGGCTAGAAACCTGTGATGCAATTCCCGTGAGGCTTATTGGTGAAAATTTTCATAAGCCTAGGAGTCACAATGAGAACTTGCTTTCCTAATTCATCTGGTCTAACAATGTCACATGCCATAGTGCTTTTTTTAATTTTCACTAATTTTATTTATTGTAAGCCAAATTTTACTCTTTTATTTTACTATAAAGTTAGAAAAATAATATATAGGTGCTTTTTTTAATTCTTAATGTCACTTCTTATAGGATATTGGTTGGCAAATTGGTTTATTTGACTAATACTCTCATATGTTGTCCATCAATTAAGTCAATATATCGATAAGCCAAGTATAGTTAATTTGTAAGTTGCTTATATGGTATTAAGATATATTAAGGATTATAAGGATGAAAGCCTTATCTTTCCCAAAACAATCTTCTATGATTATAAGGTTCTTATGACTTAGAATGTGGTGATTGTCCAATCACTAAGGTGGAATTGGTTGTGATTGAGTTATCTAATTGAGAAATCATACGGTAGGACAGGTTGGATTCAATTTGGAAGGGAAATGGTCAGAGACTTGTAAAAACTTAGGGGAAATAAAGGATCTAATGATGTGTAAAATAAAGATTAAATGTTTTGTATGATTAAAATGGATACTATCATGATGATTATTATATCTTACAACAATCACTTTTTTAAATAACAGTTTTGCATAAATAAGTAATGTTGATAGATCTAGGATGTATAGACGATTAACAACTAATGGTTTCATTAATCCTAAGTTTGTTGAGGGAGTTTAAGCTTTTATTCACTATACATGTTCTTAACCTGTATCTATGGATGGTCCAAAGATCAGATGTCCATGTAAAAAGTGCAAACATATTTATTCTCCTCCTATTAATGAAGTCAATCTCCATTTGTTAAGAAAATAGTTTGTTCCAAATTATTTTGAGTGGGCACGACATGGGGAGCCATTAATTTGTAGCACTTCAAAGGGTGGATTTATAACAAATAATGTAGGTGCAACTAAAAATCCTTACATTTAAATGGTTTATGATGTAGCCAGCTATACCTTTCAGGTAAATATAGAAAAAACTTGAAGCAGAATCAAACCCATATGCAAATTTTTTTTTGACTTACTAAAATCACCTGATTAAAAATTATGGTCAAATTGTGAGATGATGAATCAATTATCTTCAATTGCTCGAATATTGAATATAAAGTCTAAAAGGCATATTTGTGATCGAAGTTTTGATAAAATTATTGCTTGGTATAATGAATTATTGGCTCCTAATCATACAACAGTTGATAAATTTTACAATATGAAGAAACTTATTAAGGGTCTTGGTTTGTCATTTGAAAAAATTAATTGTTGCAACTTTGGATGTATGTTGTTTTGGGAAGATAATGTGGAATTACAATAGTGTAAATTTTGGGTTCAATCTAGGTTCAAACCTAGAAAGCATTCTATGAAATAGAAATTAGTACCTTAGAAATTGATGTATTATTTCTCACTAACTCTGAAATTCAAAGACTATATGCCTCTGATATTACTGCATCTCACATGAGATGACATAATGAACATGAATAGGAAGATGGAATAATGAGCCATTGTTGAGGTGTTAGACAAATTTTACAATTTATAAGCCCTTAATATACTACAAACACACAGATCTTGAAATGTAGTACGTGAGGTGTTGATCCCACGAGGAGATGTGAACTAATCTAATCCTAAGTTATCTAAGGGTTAAAAAATTAATAAAATGAAAGTAAAAATTGAATAGAAAAGCAACATATGAAGGTGAGAGACAGAAAATTAATTTGTGAAATTAATGCAAGAAATTGAATATTCAGCAACACCAAATTCACAATAGGAAATCACACAAGAAAATTTACCAAGTTATGAGAGAGGGATTTATCCTATCATTAATTCTAACCTATTCATTTTTGTGTTGCTGTGGTGTTGATTCTAGACTATCATAAGGTAGATTACTTTCTCTCGAGTTATAATCACTAAACTCTAATTAATAAACACTAATTAAATATAGTTATCGAATTTGTAATCTCTCGATTAACTATCATCTCATAACCTAATTAGATCTTAAGCTTTCTAATAAAATACCAGGTAGCACAGGGGATCTCTCTCTGTACAATTTCCGATTTGATTAATTACGTGATCTGTTAGATTATTTAACTCTCATTAAACAACCTAATCATTTCACATTCGATTCACTCTCTTGATTTATTACCAAAGCGTGAAGTTACAACAATCAATCACAATACCTGATCAAAATAACAAAAAATTACTATATTAACATTGAATCAAGTTTAAATCCCTAAAGAAAAGTTTGAACATCATCATTAATATACAACCCATAAACATAATCATATTCATCTTACATATTCAACGAAGAAAATGACAAAGATGAACAAAACATCAATTGGATGGGACCGGGATGACTTAGGAAGGCAATAGTGTCAGAAGTCCTCTCCTCTTCTTCCTCATCTCTCTCCTCTTCTTCTCTCATCTTCAAGCTTCTTCCCAAAGTGGCAGAATGAAAGGTCCCTTTTAGATCTTCATCCTTTTCTTTATATATCTTTTCCATTTAGGGAAAACATTAGGGTTTACTCGAGCCCAAAAGTCCAAAATATTCCTCAAAAGGTCACATTTTAGAAGCCAATTTGTGTCTGCTATTGTGCAGGCCATGATTATGGCACTAAATCTTTTCTCTCTATCACAATCATAGTAGATGAAGCCACAATCGTGGCCCTAGGCCTTACTCTGGGTTTCCTCTAAATTCTCTCTATTCTTCAATATTTGATCTGAAACACTAATAAACACATCAAGGCACCTCAAATATATAAAATCTAAGCTCAATAGCATGCTCTAACTCATAAAGCATTCAAAACACAAATATCTAACTAAATAGCATCTTCAATTTAACAACTAAAAACATACTAAAATGCCTACTAAAACAACATGCAACCTATAACTATCAACCATCCATCAAATGCACTAGCATGGAAATGTTTCAATAACAACCATTCTGAGTTTGCAGTTGAAAGTTGAAATGTTAGGTTAGGATTGTGAACAGATGGATTCCAACCTTTTGGTTAATCTGGCTAACAATATTTATCATGGCTAATCATAATCGTTCTTTATAATTTGCCTCCATTGATGTGTATAAATAAGGAACATATGTTCTTGACAGTGATTATACTAGGGCCTAAGAATCCAAAACATAAAATTTATGTATTCTTACAACCATTGGTATCTGAATTGCATCATCTTTAGGAATTTGGTATAGAGATATATGATGAGTCTATTAAACAAATTTTTTATTGAGAGCAGCTTTGATGTTTTGTCTGGATGGAGCATAGTAGGGAAATTGGCTTGTCCTTAATATGGCAAGAATTATGATGCATTTTTTCTTTCCAACGGGGCTAAAACATCTTAGTTTGACAACCACAGAAAATTTCTTCCTCCAGATCATCCATTTAGATGCAATAAATAAAATTTCATTAAGAATAGGATGGTACAAACATCTCCTCCTCCTCACAAACTGCTGAAGAGATATTGTAGGAGATTGATGAATTAGGGTTGCTGAAAATTATAGAACTTAAAGCTGAAGAAGTGAATAGAAGCATTAGTAAAAACTTTAGTTGGAGAAAGTGAAGTATCTTTTGGAATTTGCCATATTGGAAAAGTAATTTAATATGTCATAATCTAGATGTGATGCATATTGAAAATAATATTTTTGACAATTTATTCAACACTATAATGAACATTGAAGAGAGGACAAAGGACAACGGAAAATCACGAGCTGATTTGAATCTTTTTTGTAGAAGGAATGAGATAAATAAAGATCTTTGCACTAGTAAAAATCCAAAAGCATGTTACACTTTAGACAAAAAATAAAAGGAAAGTTTATGTAAATGGTTGAAAAGTCTAAAGTTTCCTAATGGTTATGTTTCGAACTTGGCAAGATTCGTGGACATAAGGAAGTACAAATTATTTGAGATGAAAAATTATTATTTTCATTTGTTTATGCAAAGGCTAATTCCAATTGCATTTCAAGAGTTTCTACCGAAAATGTTTAGGAAGCTATAATAGAATTATCTTTGTTTTTTAAAAGCTTAACATCGTTTAAAATAAAGTTGGTTGAAATGGAAAAACTATAAAGGGAAATTCTTGTTATCTTGTGCAAATTGTACTTGTGTTTTTTGTCCAAGCTTCTTTGATAGTATGGAGCATCTATTCATACATGTAGCACATAAGGCTAAACTTGCTAGTCCAATCCAATGTCTGGATGTATCGATTTGAGAGGTAATTATACTTAATATTTAAATAAAAATTATAACATGTTTTAATCATAAAATTGTAATAACCTTATTTGTAATATAGGTTTTTTGTATCACTTGAAGATAAATGTAAAAAATAAAAGGCTAAAGTTAAAGGTTCAATAAGTAATGCTTATTTAATAAAGGAAGCAAGTACATTTTGTTCACATTATTTTGAGCTGCATATGCACACAAGAGAAAGAAAAGTTCATCGTCATGATGATGGGAAAAAACGAGTGATATTGATGATAACTTATCCATTTTCACATATCTAGGAAGAACATATGGATGTTCAATAAGAAGAATGTTAATAGATGAAAAAATAGAGGTGGCATATGGTTATATTTTATTGAATTGTCAAGAGGTTCAACATTTTGTATAGTAAGTTTAAGTTGATTTTGAAATTGATTATTTGATTATTTGAAGTTAGTGTTGTTCACAACTAAAATACATAATCATGCATGCGAGCTAATGCTCGAAAAAAACACGAGATGATATCAATAACGAAGCTAGAAGAAACTTTCCTCGATGGTTCGAGAATATGTAAGTTTTCACTTTTAATAATTGTAATGGTTAAATTATCATATCAAAGTGTTTAAATGAATTATACTATTTAATATGATTTTTTTGGTGTAGGCCTCACCTCAGAAAATCTGATAGAGAACAAGTTTATATATGATCTTGGGAAAGGACCTTTACGAACTATTAAATCGTATCTAGTGTATTTTGTTAATGGATACAAATTTCATTAAAAAATATCATAGTCATAGTATCGTAACAGTAAATACTGAGGTTTGCATACAAGAAGAATTGATAGATTACTATGGTAAAATTATTGAGATACTTGAAATTGAGTACCCTGCATTACTAATAAAATGGAGCGTGATATTTAAGTGTGACTGGTTTTATCTAACTCCTAATGTTAGAACAAAAGTGCACAATTGATACAATCTAGTTAAAATAAATCAACGAAGAAGATTAAGACAATTTGAACCTTTCATGTTGACGATGCAAGCAATCTAGGTGTATTATGTCCCTTTTCCCAGCTTATGATGAGATAAGTCATATTGGTTAGCCATTTGCAAAGTAAAACCTCGAGGTGTTTTTGAATTATATGGCAAAGGAGAAAAATAAGAGAATTGAAAGTGAAGTGTTTCAAGAAGATGTTTATGAAATAAATGCATGTGTAATGTATGACGAGAATGAACCTTTGAACGATCCAAATAATTAATATGTTGAAATTTCATCTAGGGAGGATGAGGGGGTGAGAAATTTGAAAAGGAGCCTGAGTTTGATTCTAATTCTTAAAAAAAAAAAGATGATGATGATTTTGATTTACAATTAAGTGATGATTGTGATTAATTCGTGTTTGTAATAGAATATTATATGAATAAATATATTATTGCATTAACAATATAATGTTATTTCTGTTTAATTTATATTGGTCAATTATTGAAATATTCAATAAAATGTGAATTTCAGGTTAAAAATATGCCACAAAAAAAGAAAACAATATTTTTTACAGTCAAGGTTCAGGTTACCATGATTTCCAGGTGAAGCATCATATTCTGCAAATGTACAAAATCAGGTGTTATATGTCCAGCTACTGCACATCCAGATGAGGTATCACCTTCCCAGCTTATAGTCCCTGCACAATCACCTTTTGTACCTACTGCTACACCATCCACCAGCCCTACACCAATAGAGATATCAGGGGCAAACATTGAGGATGACGAAGGCGGCATCTAGCCTAGAGTTAAGGGAGTTGATGGAAGAACTTATATCACAATTGTTAATAATCTGTTAGTGAAGTTCTAAAAATTTTGTAATTCATACGTGATAACACCATAAGCTTATACTTTAGTTGTATGTTTTATTTTGAAAATGATCTAAAAATGCTTATATATTAGGTTGGTTCTGGCTAGAACGTGCTTCAAAAATATCTCATACAAGTTCAAAGAGAGGATAGATCTTGAGGGTTATATATGGAAGAATATCTCTCAGGCGATAAAGAATTTTTATTATCAAGAGTTTGAGGCACAAAAAAATATTCTTTAACTTTTTCAATTTTATCTAATTTTATAAATTAATTATATTATTATTACAAATTTCATAAGTACTTATAGTATATTTTCTTTTTTTCAGAAAGAAATTTTTTGGTATTCAAAATTTGATGCTGTAATTTATAATGTATAAGAGAGGTGAGCTAATGCACATTATAGAGACTTTCTTAGTTCGATACATAAGAATGGTGTACGACCTCCTTACATATATGAAAAATATGAACTCGTTGGTAGCAGTATTGGGTATCATTCGAGCCGATGTCCATTTCAGAGCGCAATTATGCAAAATGACATGAAGGATCAGAGGGAGAGAGTCTACTCGTACACATTGGAGGATATATGACCCACCAGAAGCATGCAGGGAAACTTGCACTTATCAAAACTTTACACCTATATTTTGATTTTTGTACTTTGATGTATAAAATTTGATTTCAATGTAATTTCATGTATGAAAATTTGAATGAAAATATATATGTGTTATGGAAAATAATAATGTTACAAATGTCTAGTGCCATTAATGGTTATGTTGTTGAGTAAATTTTTTTGTTTAACATAGGGTAAATATCATAAAAATAAAGGAAATTATGTTGAAATTTTTATAAATTGTAGTTCACTTTTAACAATTTATTCTGATGTAGGAAAAATCTATGGATAGGAAGCCTACACTATGCCAGCTCTTTTTGCACACCCATACTAAGAAGCATGATGGTGTGGCCTCGTCAACTGATCGCAATTTTCTAATATGTGTAGTTTTAATATTTTAATCTCAATATTTTGCAAGCGTATGAGTCATTCGCGTAGTACTTAAGGTTGAGCCCATGAGGAGGGTTAGTCTAATCCTAAAATCTAAGGCTAAAACTAATCACAGAAACTAAAATTTAACTAAACTAAAACAATGATGCAATTCACTCAGTCGATTCAATCAAACAACTCAATTTAAGAATTAATTATAAAATATTAACAAATGAGCAAATTTCAAAACACATATTAAGAATCAACCTAAGGAACTAGCAATTGAGAGAAAGGGGAATTTTCACTTATCTTCAACACTAATCTAATTAATTATGAATTGTCAAATTATTGATCTTGGACGGTCCTAGGGTTGATTACTCTCTTTCAAGTTATAACCAATAGCCCTAAATTATAAATCCTAATCACATTATGAAAAATTGCAATTTCTCAATTCACAATTTATACAAATCCTAATTAGATCTAAAGTTTTCCACTAGACCATCAAAAACCTATCTGAGATCTCTTTTTACACAATTACCGATTTGATTGATTTATCATTTTTATTTAATCACCTAACTCTCGTTAGCCCAATTTAATTATTTTTCATTCGATTCACCATCCCAGTCTACCACCGAATTATATAGGTGCATAAATCAATCACAATCAAATAACATAAACAATCATATTTTTATTGAATCAAAGATAAGCATAACTTAAAGGTGAGTTTAAACATTCCTCAACATTCATAAAATCCTATATCAATAGCTATCCCAATTCTATACATAAATGAAATTGAAATACAACAAAAACCATATCTGAACAGATGATGGAGGCAACAATGGTGGGAAACCTCCTATTCTGGGAAGTAATTCACGTCGACTTCTTTTCCCCGTCTCTTTTCCTTCGTCTCTTTCTCAATCTCTCGATGAACTCTCTCTAAGGTTTCTTGATAGTGGCTAATGCAAGAAACTCTTTTTCCTCTTTTTCTTGTTCTTTTTATACTTGATGTGTTTGTGGTAGTTCTAGGGTTTTTTCGGGGTCGAAAAGGTCCTAGAAAACCTTAAAATTTGACTTTTCTATGTGTGTGCATTTGTCTAACACAGGCTATGACCGTGGTCCAAATATAAGCTCTTTGTCACGATCGTGGAAAGAAGGCCACAATCGTTAGTCAAATCTGATGCTTCTGTCATGATTGTGGTAGGATGGACCACGATCGTGGGTCGTTGTTTCGATCCAAGTCTTTCCGAAACTTCTCCATTCTTCGCTGTTGACCCTGAAACATTAACAAACACATCAAGGTACCTCAAAAGACATAATAATTAAGCTCAAATGCTTTTTCTAACTCATAAAAACACTTAAACACAAATAATTCACAAACTAACACAATTCTACATAAAACACATACTAAACAATCGAATAAATAGATAAATAAATATCAAACTATACCCTAAAATATGATACATTTCACACTTATCATCTACACCTGATGCAGACAACTTCATATATATAAAATCTATAATTTAATATTTATTCTTAAAAATTATCACTTATTAACATAACAATTCTAATGATATGACCAAATACAAGAAAACATTAAACAACAATCTCAAAACTCTAAAACTATTGATGAGAGTTAGATATGTCTTAATGCAGTGGGTAGTAGGGACCATCGTAGAGGAATTTTTGGCTTAGGTTCATTTACAAACACATGCTATTCGCAATTCTCCACATCCACTGTATCCAGATCTAGTAGGTGGTCTGCATCAAATGAGAGAGTCGTTCAACTTGAAAACATAATAGAGAAGCTCATGGAGTGCATAACCCAACTTTGTAACGAGGTGGATGGATTGAAGGGTTGGAACAAGACCTCATTGCAGCAGTTAGAGCATTTGCTTTCACTAACTGCATAGCTTAGATAGATGGATAAGTGATGTATTATATGTTTTGCTACTCTTAAGTTTTTGTATAAATTCTTAATTTACAGTTATTTTCAAGAATCTTATCGGTGTACATTTTAATTTTTTAATATATTACCACTGAGGATAATTTTTACTTTATATTATCAGCCAATGTTATATTATTTAGAGAAATTAAATATACAAATAAATCAAATGATTATCAACAAAAAAGTTAGGTAGGAAGTGAAAAATAATGGTCGAAATTTACCATAGTTAAACTTTCCAATGGAATTACAATATGTTGTCAATAAATTAGCAACATAATATTTTAATTTTGTAGGTAATTTACAGACAGAATGGTATATTCTGTCGGTAAAAATTTAGCGATGGAAAATGTTGTCCGTAGGTAAATTTTGGGATGGATATTATAATTTCATCAGTGAATTATCTATGGAATTTTGTACAGTCATCGATAACTTTACTGACAAAAATACAATATTCTATTGGTAAATTAGTGACGGAATATCATACTTCCATCAGTAATTTCGCAACCTTTAATTTCGCAAAAACCAAGATCTCTTTAATTCTATAAAATGATTAACACAAATTATAATAAACCCGAAACTTAATTCGTACCTTATTCTGAAGCTTAATCTTTGTCTTTTTGTATCCCTTGAACTGTTCCTGAAACTGATCCGTTTTAATCACCATAGCCACACAAGTGTCTGACCTTTAACGACATCCATATAATAGGTTGAAAGAACTTTGAAACTCTTACAGACAGGGTTAAGCAAGAAGTGCTAGCTCCATAAAGCTTAAGCCTATTTATAATAAGCTTTGGATGTTTTACTAATTTAACTGAAATTAAATTCCAATTGTAATTAAACTTTAATTAGAATTATAAATAATTATAATTAAATATCAATTATGCCTATATAAGATTCAATATCTCATATTGATCCTTAGTTATTAAATATCTCATATTTAATCATAAAGTTTCTCAAACTTTATAATGAAGTCCAATTTCATTAAATTAACTTTGCTCTCTTCAACTGATTCTATATGTGAGACCCATTAGGTTCTCAAATATGTTGGCAATGATTATAAAATCTAATTTTAATTCATACTTAGCATTAAATAAATTAAAACTTCTTTTAATTTATCTTTAATTCTTCAATTAAATAACTTATAATCATAGATCAAGATTGGCACCTAGCAATGCATCATGATCACCCAAATATTTAGGAATGTTAAAGTGGTTTTGACTAACCTTTTTATGTATAATTTTTTCGTATAATTCAATCCATTCATCATTCAATTTTCCAAATTAGACATAGAGCATGAAATTAATGCCTACTCTATTTTGAGTCTAATCATATTAGTTCTTCGCCATTAGCTATCGAGTCAATTAATGACATTTGTAAACTATTTACAAAACATCATTTCACTTTGGCCAAGAATTTCTTGAATTAATACTAATCGAGAACAACAAAACATTCTCCCTAATTACTTTAGGGTGATGAATCCTATCTTGATCACTCAACTATC
>JAOSBK010052402.1:0-17380 GCA_027568895.1 Erythroxylum shatona
GATCGTATCTTGATTAAACAAAACCTAAGTGAAAACTTGGGTTAATTTTTAACCCATGATTAATAATTTCTAGGAGATGTTAAAGAACAACAAATTAATAAAATATGCCTAGTCAGGGTGTAGGCCGAGATTGAGCCGAAGAACCGGGTCCCTACTGAATTCCCCATTTTTATAATTTTAGCATGTTTTCTTTAATTTGTTTTTATTAGTTAGTTTTGTTTTATTTTCATCTTTTAAAAATCCAAACCTCCCTTTTTCCTAAACACCAATTAATTTCATTTCATAAACTTTACACACACTCTCTGTGGGATCGACCTAGACTTGCCATTGCTACAGTGGTAGTCTAGTTATTTTATTTTGACTAGCGTAACGACGCGCGGTCACAATTCCTAAAACCCCAAAACAAAATGGCATCGTTGAAAGACGATATAGGATGTTATTAGAAATGATTAGGTCTGTGATGGCCCAAGCAAATTTACCAATTACTTTTTGGGGTGATGCGTTGTTAACAACCACGTATGTACTTAATCGTGTGCCCATGAAATCAGTTACTAGCACATCATATGAGTTGTGAACTGGTAGGAGAACTAATGTGTCAAGTCTCAGACGTTGGGAGTGTGCAGTCTATGTTCATGATCTCTCCCATAAACATGGGAAATTAAGCCCAAGAGGGAGAAAAAGTATTTTTATTAGATACTCAGAACATTCAAAAGGACATGTGTTCATTATGAACAAGGTAATGGAGGTGTAACTGAATTTGAATCACGAGATGTAATATTTTTAAAGAATGATTTTCCCTAGCAAGGAAAAATAGGTAAAGATCTATTGTTATATGAGTCGTTTATCAAAATGATTCTGTTATGAAGAGTTAAGATGAGGAACTTCAACCAAGTGGGAGTAATTCCACAGAAAGGTTCTCTATGATGACTGATCCGAGTGGGAGCAATCAGATCAATCATGAATTTGTTTATGATGAACCTTGGTTAAGACAAAGTAATCGAGGAATAATTCCCTAACATCATTTTTAGATTGAAGGAGAAATTAATATGACTATTCCACAAGAGGAAGAAGAGACAAGGAATCTTAATGAGGCTCTTACTGGCCCTGCTAAAGAAGAATGGACGAAAGCAATGACGGAAGACATAAAGCAATTGGGATTTAGTTGGGATTTAGTATGGGATTTAGTTGACCTCCCTAAAGGACATAAAGCAATTGGGAACAAGTGGGTTCTCAAAATAAAGCAAAAAGCTGATGGCAGTATCGAAAGATATAAGGCATGTTTTGTAGCAAAACGATATACACAACAGGAAGGAATTGATTACGAGGAAACTTTTTCACATGTCATGAAGTTTTCTTCAATCCATCTTATTCTAGTTATAGTAGCTAGTATGGATCTAGAATTACATCAAATGGATGTAAAAACTGCTTTTCTCAATGGAAAATTAGAGGAAGAAATCTATCTAGAACAACTTGAAGGTTTCATAAAGGCAGGTCAAGAAAATAAAGTACGTCGGTTATTAAAATCAATTTATGGCTTGAAGCAGTCTTAAAGACAATGGTATATTCATTTTCATATTGTAATCATTTCGTATGATTTTCAAATGATCGATAAAGACTATTGTGTGTATGTTAAGAGATCTAAAGATAAATTCACAATTTTATCTTTATACGTGGATGATATATTGATTGCTTGTAATGACTTTTTGTTTCTTATGTAAATCAAAGATTGGTTATCATCATTTGAAATGAAAGATATGGGTGAAACAACATACATTCTTGGAGTCAAGATTTCAAGAGATCATTCAAAGAGATTGTTATCACTTTCATAAGAAATTTACATTTAAAGAATTCTTAAATAATTTCGCATGCAAGATTACAAACCAATTGATAATCCTATTGTTAAATATGAAGGCCTTAGTAAGAGAAATTTCCTATCAAAGCCATGAGAAAAGGAACAAACGAAGAATGTTCCCTACTCTAGTGTAGTTGGAAGTCTTATGTACACAATGATGTGTACAAAACCAGGTATTTGTTACGCCGTTGGGATGGTAAGCAGATATCAATCAAATCTAGGCCAAGAACATTAGAAAGCAGTAAAGAGAATATTGAGGTATCCAAAAGGGAATTGTAGACTATGTGTTATATTATCAAGGCAATGATCTATCTATACAAAGGTATACATATACAGAATGGGGAGGAGATTTAGATGAAAGAAAATCAACCTCAAGATATATATTCTTACTAAACCATAGAGTAATATCATGGAAAAGTAAGAAACAATCTTGCATTATATTATCCACAATGGAAGTTGAATTTATAGCATTCTCAACTCCAATACGAGAGGCTATGTGACTTCGTTGATTCTTAGTGCATTTGGGAGTCATTAAAAGCAAAATTAATCCAGTGATCATCAACTGTGATAGTTAAGCTGTAACCGTTTATACAAAAGACCCCAAATTTCATTATAAGATCAAGCATATAGATACCAAGTATAATTATGTGAAAGATATAATTGCACGAGGAGAAGAGAACATGAGATATATATCTATGCGAGATATGATAGCAGACCTAATCACAAAGCCAATTTCTAGAGATGTATACATTGGGCATGTAAAGTTATTAGGACTACATCGATGTTGAAATGTACTGATAAACATTTCTCTGTGTATGTTTACTCATTATAATGTCATATTTTGGATATAATGTATGATGAAGGTTATACATTGTGTATCATTTGATTCATGAATATATGTATTTATGTATAAATATATTTTAGGATGAATCACATATATATGAGATAGATTATAGATTGGCCCTCTCACATAGGAAATCAACTCTGGTGTTTATGCTCGCTAGAGATAAGGCATGTTTAAAGTTTATTGTCTAGGTGATAATTGAGAGCGAGAAACTTAAACCATAAATGCCACAAGGAGATTGGTTCAAATTGATTTGATAATCAATATATTTGTCTTATGTTGCTAGATGTGAGTTCTGAATAACTTTTTGAGTAGATAAGTGAACTCAAGTTAAACATTGAGTATGTTTGAACTATATCTATGCGGTATTTCTTGAATAAAAGATGTTCAAGTTAAACAAAGTGGGTAAATACTGTAGCATATGACTCGTACCATGTTTGCACAACTGACCACAAAAAGGGACTAATGTAAGTCGCAAGATCTCATCTTACATTGTGTGAGACTCTTGAGGTTGAGAAGAACCTCATATACCCTTATGACTCTTATTTCATTCTTAAGAATTGAATTTAAGGTTTGCTACTTTAGGTTATTGCCAAAAGATCACGCAAGATGCGACCCTATGGAATAATTCTAGGAAAGAAAATTCATTTTAATTCAAAAGAGAATTAAGAATAGAGGAAGGTCATTTATTTTAGATCATTGACTCGCATGAAAAATATTCATAGATGACCATCGTCTCTTTAGTAGAGAACTTAAATACAGTCATAACTCAAGAAACTAACTTAGATAAAAAAAAGTGCAAATGCGAGATATAACTTAGGGTATAACATACAATGTCTACTCAAGGACTCATAATTCCAAGGATCAATTTATTAAGCGAGATGTCATATACTCCTAACAGATATATGGCAATGTGCTGTATTGAATAAGTATGAGCATTACATAGCTTATTTTTAATGAGATTAAACCCATCATGTGTGAGTGGGAGATAATGACTCATATACACCCATGAAGGGTATAATAGTCAATGCTCTACAAATGGTAGTTATATGAAGAACGGAATGTTATATGTAAAGACATCTGAGTGTATGTTTTTAATTAGTGTTCTTCTTCCATCAAGAGTACAGAAGGTAACAAGAAGATCTTTGCAATTAAAGTTGGTAACAAAAGTTCTTTAACCGGTGGAACTATAATAAGAATCCAAGTACGTGATTCTTTGTTTTATATGCATATGAAACTATCCTGTTTAACATAATCTACATAATGATGTTTTATTGAATGTGAAATTTCTAACACTCTACAAAAGAGACCAGCCACTGCCTTGGTTGTCAAAGGGTGTGACAGTAGAAGGAAGTGGCTATACTTTGTGAACGTATCCACCACCACTAGGAGGGTGTCATATCTGCCAGATTTTGGAAACCCCAAATAAAGTCTATAGAGATATCTACCCACGTATGTTTAGGAATTGGTAGTGGTTGTAGAAGGCCAACTGGAGCTAAAGTGTGATATTTATTTTGCTGACAGATCATGCAATTCTGAACATAGTGCTTCACATCTTATTTCATGCGTGGCTAGAAAAAACTAATTGTGACACATTTGAGGGTCTTGATGTAACTTCCATGATCACCTACTAAAGCATCATAACATTCAGCTAATATTTTTTGGCGCAAAACAGAGTCTTCAGGAATGACCAATATGTTTTAGTAGCATAACTTTTTGATTGCAATATGGAAATCTAATTTGGACCCTGGATCTCGTTGAATCTCTTCTAGCAGGGATTGAGTATACGGGTCTTGCATTAAGGCTTTAGGAAGGTGTATGAAATCCATATTGATAGGAAGAGTTAATGCTAGGAAATCTACATGTTATGGCTTCCTGGACAAACCATAAGCTTCTTAGTTTGTCCTCCTTGTCTTACAAATAATAGTGAAATCGAAAGGAAGGAGTTTTATGAGGAGTCGGTGCTGTTCACTAGTGGTGATTCGCTGCTTGATGAGGTATTTGAGGCTACTATGGTTAGTTATGACAAAGAAGTGTTACCCCAATAGATAATGCTTCCATTTTTGAAGTGCCAAATCTAAAGACAATAATTCAGAATCATAATTAGATTTATAACTTTTAGAGAAAGAGAAACCTTTACTAAGATAAGCAATGAGGTGCTCAGACAGTAATAGAATAACTCCAATCCCATCTTATGATGCATCACATTCTACAGTGAATGGTTAGCAAAAATTAGGGAGTCTGAGAACGGGAACTATGGTCAGGGCAATCTTGAGTTCCCAAAATGCTATGTCTATTGCAGGAGACCAAAAAAAATGCATTCTTCTTCGTTAAGTTGGTTAAGGCCCGCGCAATTGTCCCATAATTCTTGATGAACCGGTGGTAATAGCCCGTGAGTCCTAGGAAATCCCTTAATTCTTTGACTTTTTTGTCATAGGCCAATTTATAATTGCTTTAATTTTGTCAGAATCAACCCCAACTCCCTCTTTGCTTATCACATGACCTAGACATTGGATTCGTGACCGACCAAGGAGACATTTCCTTCCGTTCGCAAAATACTGATGGCTTTGTAAGAGGTTGACCATTATCCATAGATAGGTAAGATGTTTTAGGACTATATATAAGAATATTATCAAAAAAGACCAGGATGAATTTTCTGAGGTGGGGTCGAAAAGGTCATTCATGGCAGTTTGGAAGGTGGAAGGAGTGTTAGTGAGTCCAATGATATTACTACAAATTAGTAGTGACCAAAATGAGTTTGGAATATAGTTTTATGGATGTTGGAAGGATGGACTCTGATTTGGTGGTAACCTGATGGGAGGTCTATTTTGGAGAAGATAGTATCACCATATAGTTCATCTAAGAGCTCATCAATGTTAGGAATAGGATACTTATCTGATATGGTTAATTGGTTGAGTGTTCTGTAGTCAATGCAAAACCTCTAAGAGCCATCTTTCCTTTTAACTAGTAATACTGAATTGGCAAATGGGCTCAAGCTAAGTCTGATGAATCTAGTTTTGAGGAGAGTTGCTGTAAAGCTTATTCGTTTTGTAGTTTTGTAATTACTGTAGAAGCGTAGTTAGTTTACTGTCGAAGAGTAGTTAGTTTTGTAGCTGGGTAATTCGTAGCTGGGTAACTATTTTTCTTGTACAGACGTTATTTAAGCTTTAACAGAGCTACGCCAACATAATAAGAAATATAGAGTGAGAAACTACTTTTCTCTCACTTAACAACTCTTTGTCTGTTCTGTTCTTCATATGGTATCAGAGCATAATAACGGTTCCAAACCGTAGATCTGAGACGTCGGACTCTTGATCGGAGAGCAGTTTTCAAGAACTGGAGCTTCAACATGGCAACGATCTCGAAGAAAGATTCTAATAATCCAGGTGCAAGTCTCGTCACTACTCCCCTGAATGGATTCAACTACAGAACATGGAGTACTTCTATGAAGAAAGCTTTTGCCGCTAAGCACAAACTCGGTTATATAACTGGTAAGATTCAGATTCCAGCTGAGGATGCCGAAGATTACGAGGAAATTATGAGTTCCAATGCAATGGTGGAATCTTGGATTTTAAATTCATTGACCAAGGATTTGCATGATGCATTTCTTTACGTGTCTTCTGCCAAGGACCTATCGGATAAACTCGCAAATCGCTGTGGTGATTCTGCAGGACCTCAAGAATATCAAATCCGAAGAGAAATTGGAAGCATTTCACAAGGTAACTCTAGCCTTTCCATGTATTTTACGAAACTATGCAAACTGTGGGACGACTGCAGTGTATAATACCTGTTCCACAATGTATCTGTGGTTGTTGTACTTGTGACGTTTCTGGCAAGATCATGAAACTTAATGACAATGTAAAAATTATTCAGTTTTTAATGGGATTGAATGACTCGTATAGTCATGTCAAGAACCAGATCCTCATGATGGATTCTTATCCTAATATCGACAAGGTGTATTCAATGCTGATGAATGTGGAGAGGCAAAAGCAGGTTTCAGATTCTTTTGGGGAGGCAACAGAAGGGAATGCCCTTATGGTTGGCTCAGGGACAGTAAAGACTTATAATTCACGAAAAGGGAATGGCAAGAAAAAGGACTGGAAAGCCGATAAAGAGGATAAAAAATGTTTTTTTTGTAAACTGGATGGACACACTAAGGATACGTGTTTTAAGTTACATGGTTATCCTGAGTGGTATATTGACCTTAAAAATCAACAGAAGAAAACTAGTGGTAAAGCAGGCAAAGTTAACTTGGCAGAGACACCTTTGGAGGACAGTGAAGATGATACTGGAGGATTAAGCATGAGGACAATCATTCAACAGGAACTATCGAAATTGATGAAAGAACAAACACAGCTGCCTACCATGGAGAAAGTGAACTTTGGTGCATAATTTGCAGGTAATATTTCTGCCCTTGAAAAGAAATTAGGCAATCAAGGTATAAAGAACTTGTGTTGGATAGTGGATACTGGGGCTAGCATACATATTTCAGGTAATGCTGGCTTGTTTAATAAGCTAGTTCCAGCAAAAAGGGCATCTACAGTTAGTTTACCAGACGGATCGATCAAGAAGGTTAGCATGGTGGGAGAAATAAGACTTAGCAAGAATGTTGTATTGACACATGTTTTTTATGTACCGAGCTTCAAGTATAACTTGTTATCTGTGAACAGTATCTTACAACAAGGAGATAGAGTTTTTACTTTCTATCCCTCCTTCTGTGTTTTACAGGACCAGAAATTTGAGAATGTCTTGGCTGTGGGCAGAGCTGTTGGTCATCTGTATTACCTTATGGCAGAGTCTTTTCATACTGATGTGTTGACTACTGCTTTTGTTTCTTTAAGTCGAAATACATACCAAGTTGTTGATTGTTGTTTGAATAAAGATGCGGAATGTGTAGATAGAGTTAATGGTGTTGACTCTACTGCATTATGGCATCAACGATTGGGGCATCCCTCCTTTGACATTGTACAGAAGTTGTCTTTTGTTAATAAAAGATTAAGTGATTCATATATTGTTTGTGATGTATGTGCGAAGGCTAAACAATCTCGATTGCCATTTCCCATTAGTGAAAGTCATAGTGATAAACTTTTTGAATTACTTCATGTTGATGTTTGGGGTCCGTATAAAAGGCCATTTTTGACAGGTGCTTTGTATTTCCTCACCATAGTAGAAGATTGCAGTCGTATTACATGGACTTTTCTTATGCAAAATAAAGATTAGGTTGGTTCTATTTTACGCAAAATTTTCCTAATGGTGCAAACACAGTATACTTGTCTAGTTAAGGTTGTCCGAACAGATAATGGGGGTGAGTTCATTGGATATAATTGTCAACAAGTGTTTACTGATCATGGTATACATCGTCAACGGTCTTGTGTCTATACTCCACAGCAGAATGGTAGAGTTGAGAGGAAGCATAGACATATTCTTCAAGTAGCACGAGCTCTATTGCACCAAGCTCACATGTCAAATAAGTTTTGGGGTGAAGCTATTCTCCATGCTACTTACTTAATGAATAATCTGCCCACTGCTACTTTGAAATGGAAGACTCCTTATGAAATTTTGATTGGAAAACCATCTGATCTTGGCAACTTGAGGGTTTTTGGTTGCTTGTGTTATTCCACAGATATAAAGCCCCAGAAGGATAAGTTTGCTGTTAGAGCTTCTAAGTGCCTTTTTCTAGGCTACGTCGCAGGCGTGAAGGGTTACAAAGTTTATGATATTGACACAGGAAAAGTATTCATCTCTAGGGATGTTACTTTTCATGAAAGTTTGTTTCCTTGTGCAGGACATCAGTTTATGGAGATACTGACACACCTATACCATCACTGCCTGTATTAAGTGAAGATGTTGTAGATCATCCACGTGTTCCTCAAATTGATGGCAATCAGGTAGACTCTGATCTTGAAGCGCCTCGTGTGACAAACCCAGTGTCAGATGTGCATCCAGCTGTGGTACATCGATTATCTCCACTTCTTGAAGACCGTAGAAGCAGCCGAGTAAGGAGGGCACCATCATGGATGTCTGACTATGTGGTGAATTACAATCAAGGGGCAAAGCCTCGTACTTCACCTCATCTGCACAACACATTTCCTTACTCTGCTCATACAAGATTATCTGCAGATATAGCAGGCTTCCTCTGTCATGTGAATGAAGCGAAGGAACCTAGAAACTTTCAAGAGGCATGTCAAGATGTCAAGTGGATTCAGGCTATGGATTCAGAATTGCAGGTGTTGGAAAATAATCATACTTGGGAGCTTACCACGTTGCCAACAGGAAAGATTGCTATTGGCAGTAAGTGGGTTTTTAAGCTGAAATATAAGCCGGATGGGACGATAGACAGGCATAAAGCTCGTCTAGTGGCCAAGGGGTATAATCAGGTTTATGGAGAAGATTACAATGATAGTTTTTCACCGGTGGCGAAGGTTGTAACGGTGAGGATTTTTTTGGCTATTGCAGTAGCTAGAGGATGGGTTTTAAACCAATTGGATATCAATAACGCGTTTTTACATGGATATCTCGATGAAGATGTTTATATGATACTGCCAGAAGGCTATACTAAGGCACGTAAAGGACAAGTTTGCAAGCTTGTGAGATCTTTATATGGGCTTAAACAAGCCTCACGACAGTGGAACACAGAGCTCATAGGTTTTCTTCTCAATTTTGGTTTTCAACAAAGTGTGCATGACAATTGTTTGTTTGTGTTTTGTAAGGATGATTGCTTCTTAACGCTTTTGGTGTACGTGGATGATCTACTTATCAGTGAAAATTCTGTTGCCACTATTAATCGACTCAAATCCGCACTTCATGAGAAATTCACCATTAAAGACTTAGGGGAGGCTAAGTATTTCCTTGGTTTGGAACTCATTCGTGATCATATTGGCATTTTTCTCAATCAGAGGAAATATGTGTTAGATTTGTTAATAGATATGGGTCTCCTTGAATCTAAGCCTAAGCGCGTGCCTTTCCCGAAGGGTGGTGATTTACATAATGACAGCAGTCCTTTATTGGAAAATCCTCAGAAGTATCGAAGAATAGTTGGGAGGTTGTTGTATTTAGGATTTTCCAGACCAGATATCACTTACTGTGTACAGCAACTCAGTCAGTTTTTACAGACTCCCCGCGAGGTTCATCTTCAACACGCCATTTATGTTCTGAAGTATCTCAAAGGTAATCCATCTTTGGGTCTTCATTTTCCTGCGATTTCTGATTTGTCTTTACATGCATATTCAGACGCGGATTGGGCTACGTGTGTTTCCACCAGGAAATCTTTAACTGGTTTCTGTATATTTTTGGGCAAAAGTCCGATTTCCTGGAAGACGAAACGCCAAACTACTGTCTCACGCAGCTCTGCCGAAGCAGAGTACAGAGCCATGGCTTTGACTGTGTGCGAGTTACAATGGGTTAGTTATTTGCTTGCTGATTTGAGGGTTCCAGTTTCTTTACCGATTCCTTTTCATTGTGACAGTAAATCTGCCATCCACATCACCTGTAACCCTGTGTTTCATGAGCGCACGAAACACCTTGACATCGATTGTCATGTTGTTCGAAATCTGTACAAACAGGGTTTTATTTCTCCAGTTCATGTGGCTTCTTCTCTGCAGGTTGTGGACCTCTTTACCAAGCCTCTTCCTTCGCTGGAGTTTCATCGTTTGCTTTCCAAGTTGGCTTTGATCGATTTTTATCAAAGTCCAACTTGAGGGGGGATGTAAAGTTTATTGGTTTTGTAGTTTTGTAATTACTGTATAAGCGTGTAGTTAGTTTACTGTCAAGGAGTAATTAGTTTTGTAGCTGAGTAGTTAGTTCGTAGCTGGGTAACTGTTTTTCCTTCGTACAGACGTTATTTAAGCTTTTACATAGCTGCGTCAAATTTGAAGATATATAGAGTGAGAAACAATTTTTCTCTCACTAAACAACTCTCTGTTATATTCTTCATATGGTATCAGAGCCATAATAACCGTTCCGAACTGTAGATTTGAGACGTTGGATTCTTGATCAGAGAACAGTTTTCAAGAACTGAAGCTTCAAGATGGGAACGATCTCAAAGAAAGATTCAGATAATCCAGGTGTAAGTCTTGTCACTACTCCCTTGAATGGTTTCAACTACAGAACATGGAGTACGTCTATGTAGAAAGCTCTTGCCACTAAGCACAAACTCGGTTATATAACTGGCAAGATTAGATTCCAGCTGAGGATGTGGAGGATTACGAGGAAATTATGAGTGCCAATGCAATGGTGGAATCTTGGATTTTAAATTCATTGACCAAGGATTTGCATGATGCGTTTCTTTACGTGTCTTCTGCCAAGGACCTATGGGATAAACTCGCAAATCGTTTTGGCGATTCTACAGGACCTCAAGAATATCAAATCCGAAGAGAAATTGGAAGCATTTCACAAGGTAACTCTACCCTTTCCATGTATTATACGAAACTATGCAAACTGTGGGACGAACTGCAGTGTATCATACCTGTTCCACAATGTATTTGTGGAAGTTGTACTTGTGATGTTTCAGGCAAGATCACGAAGCTTAATGATAATGCAAAAATTATTCAGTTTTTAATGGGACTGAATGACTCATATAGCCATGTCAAGAACCAGATCCTCATGATGGATTCTTATCCTAATATCGACAAGGTGTATTCAATGCTGATGAATGTGGAGAGGCAAAAGCAGGTTTCAGATTCTTTTGGGGAGGCAACAGAAGGGAATGCCCTTATGGTTGGCTCAGGGACAGTAAAGACTTATAATTCACGAAAAGGGAATGGCAAGAAAAAGGACTGGAAAGCCGATAAAGAGGATAAAAAATGTTTTTTTTGTAAACTGGATGGACACACTAAGGATACGTGTTTTAAGTTACATGGTTATCCTGAGTGGTATATTGACCTTAAAAATCAACAGAAGAAAACTAGTGGTAAAGCAGGCAAAGTTAACTTGGCAGAGACACCTTTGGAGGACAGTGAAGATGATACTGGAGGATTAAGCATGAGGACAATCATTCAACAGGAACTATCGAAATTGATGAAAGAACAAACACAGCTGCCTACCATGGAGAAAGTGAACTTTGGTGCATAATTTGCAGGTAATATTTCTGCCCTTGAAAAGAAATTAGGCAATCAAGGTATAAAGAACTTGTGTTGGATAGTGGATACTGGGGCTAGCATACATATTTCAGGTAATGCTGGCTTGTTTAATAAGCTAGTTCCAGCAAAAAGGGCATCTACAGTTAGTTTACCAGACGGATCGATCAAGAAGGTTAGCATGGTGGGAGAAATAAGACTTAGCAAGAATGTTGTATTGACACATGTTTTTTATGTACCGAGCTTCAAGTATAACTTGTTATCTGTGAACAGTATCTTACAACAAGGAGATAGAGTTTTTACTTTCTATCCCTCCTTCTGTGTTTTACAGGACCAGAAATTTGAGAATGTCTTGGCTGTGGGCAGAGCTGTTGGTCATCTGTATTACCTTATGGCAGAGTCTTTTCATACTGATGTGTTGACTACTGCTTTTGTTTCTTTAAGTCGAAATACATACCAAGTTGTTGATTGTTGTTTGAATAAAGATGCGGAATGTGTAGATAGAGTTAATGGTGTTGACTCTACTGCATTATGGCATCAACGATTGGGGCATCCCTCCTTTGACATTGTACAGAAGTTGTCTTTTGTTAATAAAAGATTAAGTGATTCATATATTGTTTGTGATGTATGTGCGAAGGCTAAACAATCTCGATTGCCATTTCCCATTAGTGAAAGTCATAGTGATAAACTTTTTGAATTACTTCATGTTGATGTTTGGGGTCCGTATAAAAGGCCATTTTTGACAGGTGCTTTGTATTTCCTCACCATAGTAGAAGATTGCAGTCGTATTACATGGACTTTTCTTATGCAAAATAAAGATTAGGTTGGTTCTATTTTACGCAAAATTTTCCTAATGGTGCAAACACAGTATACTTGTCTAGTTAAGGTTGTCCGAACAGATAATGGGGGTGAGTTCATTGGATATAATTGTCAACAAGTGTTTACTGATCATGGTATACATCGTCAACGGTCTTGTGTCTATACTCCACAGCAGAATGGTAGAGTTGAGAGGAAGCATAGACATATTCTTCAAGTAGCACGAGCTCTATTGCACCAAGCTCACATGTCAAATAAGTTTTGGGGTGAAGCTATTCTCCATGCTACTTACTTAATGAATAATCTGCCCACTGCTACTTTGAAATGGAAGACTCCTTATGAAATTTTGATTGGAAAACCATCTGATCTTGGCAACTTGAGGGTTTTTGGTTGCTTGTGTTATTCCACAGATATAAAGCCCCAGAAGGATAAGTTTGCTGTTAGAGCTTCTAAGTGCCTTTTTCTAGGCTACGTCGCAGGCGTGAAGGGTTACAAAGTTTATGATATTGACACAGGAAAAGTATTCATCTCTAGGGATGTTACTTTTCATGAAAGTTTGTTTCCTTGTGCAGGACATCAGTTTATGGAGATACTGACACACCTATACCATCACTGCCTGTATTAAGTGAAGATGTTGTAGATCATCCACGTGTTCCTCAAATTGATGGCAATCAGGTAGACTCTGATCTTGAAGCGCCTCGTGTGACAAACCCAGTGTCAGATGTGCATCCAGCTGTGGTACATCGATTATCTCCACTTCTTGAAGACCGTAGAAGCAGCCGAGTAAGGAGGGCACCATCATGGATGTCTGACTATGTGGTGAATTACAATCAAGGGGCAAAGCCTCGTACTTCACCTCATCTGCACAACACATTTCCTTACTCTGCTCATACAAGATTATCTGCAGATATAGCAGGCTTCCTCTGTCATGTGAATGAAGCGAAGGAACCTAGAAACTTTCAAGAGGCATGTCAAGATGTCAAGTGGATTCAGGCTATGGATTCAGAATTGCAGGTGTTGGAAAATAATCATACTTGGGAGCTTACCACGTTGCCAACAGGAAAGATTGCTATTGGCAGTAAGTGGGTTTTTAAGCTGAAATATAAGCCGGATGGGACGATAGACAGGCATAAAGCTCGTCTAGTGGCCAAGGGGTATAATCAGGTTTATGGAGAAGATTACAATGATAGTTTTTCACCGGTGGCGAAGGTTGTAACGGTGAGGATTTTTTTGGCTATTGCAGTAGCTAGAGGATGGGTTTTAAACCAATTGGATATCAATAACGCGTTTTTACATGGATATCTCGATGAAGATGTTTATATGATACTGCCAGAAGGCTATACTAAGGCACGTAAAGGACAAGTTTGCAAGCTTGTGAGATCTTTATATGGGCTTAAACAAGCCTCACGACAGTGGAACACAGAGCTCATAGGTTTTCTTCTCAATTTTGGTTTTCAACAAAGTGTGCATGACAATTGTTTGTTTGTGTTTTGTAAGGATGATTGCTTCTTAACGCTTTTGGTGTACGTGGATGATCTACTTATCAGTGAAAATTCTGTTGCCACTATTAATCGACTCAAATCCGCACTTCATGAGAAATTCACCATTAAAGACTTAGGGGAGGCTAAGTATTTCCTTGGTTTGGAACTCATTCGTGATCATATTGGCATTTTTCTCAATCAGAGGAAATATGTGTTAGATTTGTTAATAGATATGGGTCTCCTTGAATCTAAGCCTAAGCGCGTGCCTTTCCCGAAGGGTGGTGATTTACATAATGACAGCAGTCCTTTATTGGAAAATCCTCAGAAGTATCGAAGAATAGTTGGGAGGTTGTTGTATTTAGGATTTTCCAGACCAGATATCACTTACTGTGTACAGCAACTCAGTCAGTTTTTACAGACTCCCCGCGAGGTTCATCTTCAACACGCCATTTATGTTCTGAAGTATCTCAAAGGTAATCCATCTTTGGGTCTTCATTTTCCTGCGATTTCTGATTTGTCTTTACATGCATATTCAGACGCGGATTGGGCTACGTGTGTTTCCACCAGGAAATCTTTAACTGGTTTCTGTATATTTTTGGGCAAAAGTCCGATTTCCTGGAAGACGAAACGCCAAACTACTGTCTCACGCAGCTCTGCCGAAGCAGAGTACAGAGCCATGGCTTTGACTGTGTGCGAGTTACAATGGGTTAGTTATTTGCTTGCTGATTTGAGGGTTCCAGTTTCTTTACCGATTCCTTTTCATTGTGACAGTAAATCTGCCATCCACATCACCTGTAACCCTGTGTTTCATGAGCGCACGAAACACCTTGACATCGATTGTCATGTTGTTCGAAATCTGTACAAACAGGGTTTTATTTCTCCAGTTCATGTGGCTTCTTCTCTGCAGGTTGTGGACCTCTTTACCAAGCCTCTTCCTTCGCTGGAGTTTCATCGTTTGCTTTCCAAGTTGGCTTTGATCGATTTTTATCAAAGTCCAACTTGAGGGGGGATGTAAAGTTTATTGGTTTTGTAGTTTTGTAATTACTGTATAAGCGTGTAGTTAGTTTACTGTCAAGGAGTAATTAGTTTTGTAGCTGAGTAGTTAGTTCGTAGCTGGGTAACTGTTTTTCCTTCGTACAGACATTATTTAAGCTTTTACATAGCTGCATCAAGTTTGAAGATATATAGAGTGAGAAACAATTTTTCTCTCACTAAACAACTCTCTGTTATATTCTTCATAGGTTTTAGCACCGAACCTCTATAAATACAGTGTTTGCCTCTCTTTCCTACTCTTTTACATTTCAATTTTGCTTGTTTATTTTGTGTGTTTTAATTATCTGTTTTTTGTAGCACTTTGCAAAAAGATTAAAAGATCTATTCAACCCCCCTTCTAGATCGTTTTCACTTGATTGTAAAATATATATATTGTCTTTGTACTAGACATTATGATTTTTACTATTTTAATTTTATGATTTTTTTAAGACATACAAATCAAAATCTTGATTTATTATGATTAAAATAATTTTTATTTAAAGCATTCACAAAAATCTACTATTTATATTTTCTATTTAGAAGTTATATTTTTATGTGCTATACAACCCGATGAGTATCCAAAAACTCGAACAATTCAATAGATTTGGATATGAGTAGTAAATCACAAAAATCGATAAATTTTAAATGGATAATGAATTAAGTCAAAAAATAAGATATGGATATGAGTATAGTAATACCTGAACTGAACCTTACCCGTTGTCTTTCCTAATCTCACAGGCTCCCACTTTACAGTTTTGGAGAAAGGTTGGTATTTTTAGTAGAAGTTAATTTCATGACTAAAATATATGACTATAAGGTCTAAAATAGTTAGTTATAATGCCACTTAAAAATTCTTTTAAAATTATTCGAGTTTGAATTAAATTGAGTTATATATATTTTTATTTGTTTGTTAAATATATGTACATAACTACATATATATTTATCAATTAGAAAACTCAAATACTCCTTTTGAAATATATATTCTCCTTTTGAAATCTACAAATGAAAAGTTCAGTTGGAATATTAAAATTCCAAAAAAAATAATATTAAAAATAATCATAATAATTATCGAGCCAGTTTAATTATGTTTTAACAATATTCAAAATTTATTTAAGTTAAATTTATATCTCTTAAATTCAAGTATGATCAGGTTTTAAATGGTCTAAAACTTGACTTTACGTAATTCTACCTAACTTAAGGATTCAACATTCAACACCTTGGCTTCTTCAATTCATACTTATCGCTATCCTCTGCGATCAAAGATTCGACTGAAGATAATTAACAGCTTTGATCTTTACATTTCTTAGCAGCCAATAAGGTTCTAACCCTCGGATCACCAATAAACAAAACATACTAGTAAACAGCCACCAAACAACACGACACAATACTAGTCGCATAAGAGGAATGCTGAGAATAAGAGAGAGAGAGAAAAAAAACAAAGGCATGTTTGATGAATGATTTATCAGCTAAAAATTAGCTTATTCACCATTTTAGCTTATTTAACTATGTTAAATAGCTACTTATTCTGTCTGTGATTTAGCTGAATGAGTTGGCTAATCCAATCAACTCATTTTCAACAAGCTCAAGGGACCAGTGTTTTGCCTTCAGCTGATAAAAAATAACAATATACCAATAAGGTAGTGGAAGTCTTAAGGTTACACAAAGAAAAGGAAACGCGGGAAGCAGTTGTGAGAGATGAGAATAGTATCTTATGGCCAAACTCTCTAACTTTATTTGTCAAATAAAGGTACAATATGTTAATAGCGTAGGCAGATTGTTTTGTTAGACTTTTGATTTTTTAAAATTAATTCCAATTAAATAAAGTGAATTAATTTTAAATTCTTAATAAAATTTAAAAGGTGTTTTTGATTACTTGAAAATTATTTTCTAGGTTAATTTTATTAGGAATATTTTAGAAGTTAATTTATTTTTCTTAAAATTTAATCATACCTTTAATTTTTTTAAATCATATCCTTATATGTCATTTTACATATAAACAACTAATACTAAACAACAAAATTTACCAAACATCAAATGACAAATAGTTAATATAATTAGCTGGTCAAATCAGTTGATATAGTCAGTTATCAACTAGCAGCTAATGCAATCAGCTGATTGTTGAAAACGATCTAGAAGGGGGGTTGAATAGATCGTTTAAACTTTTTGGCAAAGTTCTACAAAAATAAAAAGTTAATACACATAATAAATAAATTTAAATGTAAAAAGAGTAGGGAAGAAAGGCAAACACTGTTTTTATAGAGGTTCGGTGCTAAGACCTACG
>JAOSBK010052427.1:0-17373 GCA_027568895.1 Erythroxylum shatona
ATTAGAAGAAGTGAATTTGGGAAGATTATGAGTGAAAGTGATGTTAGAATGGATGTAGGAACCATTGGAGATGCTTTAGAGTGGGTTTTGTCTCACCTATGTCTATTAGATGGACTTTTGGTCTGTTAAATGGACCTTTTCAAATCTGAAAATGTCCCCAGGCAAGGCCATATCCGTTAAACGGACATTAGGTCCATTAAACGGACCTTTACAGGTTTGGAAGACACCCCAGAGCCCGTGTATGTCCGTTCAGTGGAGGTGTATGTCCGTTTATATACTGTACACTTTTGGAAATTCACGATTTTGACCTCCTAGATGGCAAAATCTCTCTTTGAAGTCTTCAAAAAAGTTGTAGATCTTGAATTCTTATTCGAAACCATCCTAAAAAGACCTCAATCTGATAACTCGAGTGAAAGTTATTTGAATTGTCCCAAAACAGGTACAATATGATTGAGTACACAATCATGTCTGATTCTTTTGGCCATAACTTTGCCATCTGACCTCCAAATGAAGTGATTCTTAAACCAATAGTTTTCTAGAACATTTTTCTATCTCTCCATAAAAATTGGTAGCCTTTGGTATTGATTTGAAAAAGATTAATGGAAAGAAAGTGAGGGAATCAATTGGAGGAGCATGACTTGGTTATGAGCATACTTTGGCTTTTAAGCATATCTTGATCTATATTGATCGAATAGGAAACTTTTGGGATGTTATAAGAATGAAGATGAACTGATGATAGCTAATGAGAGTTCGTGGAAATAACCCTACAAGTTAATACGCACGCTCATGTTTTATGACATCCTAATAGTTGGGCTCCAAAAACGAGGTCCAACATGTTATGATATTAGAACGACTAGGTTCAGGTCCAGGTCCAGGTCCAGGTTAGGGGCTAGGTTTAAAAGTATCTTAGGCTTTGAATGAGTAATTTTAAAGTATAAAATGAACATGCATTGTTTTAAATGAACCTCATGCATTGTTTTGTATTGTTTTACATGATTTGAAATTGTTTTTTGAAGTATGAACTAAAAGTTTTTAAAATGCTTTAAATTGAAGGAGTGAATATGCCACCTCGAAAAAGAACTCGAGGAGCTCTGAATCGATCTAACTCTTACCAAGGAAGTACAAATGAATCGTATGTCCAAAAAGAATTGGGGACACACTCTACTCCTGATTCTGACGCACCTAGTGTGGAGCATGAAATGCCACTGCCTCCTCCTCCTATACTTATTATGGATCCGCGGTTCTTTCAAGCCTTTGCACAAGTTTTCACATATGCCATTATCCAAGGGTCACAAGTTCCAGTGCCAGCTCCGGTGGAGAGGAGTGGATAATATGATAAGCTTCGCAAGTATGGAGCTATAGATTTTAATGGTACTACAAATCCAAAAGAGGTTGAAGCATGGTTGAAGAGGACCAAGAGAGTCTTGCTTCAGATGAAGTGCTCTGATGAAGAGAAACTAGATTATGCAGTAAGCTTCCTACAGAGGGATGCACTTCAATGGTGGGATTCAGTGCCCCACAGTCAGGATATGCATCCAGTGTTATCATAGAGAGATTTTGTGAAAGTGATAAGGAAGAAGTACCTCTCAAGGGTTTATGTACAAGAGAAGGCCAGGGAGTTTCTGAATCTCACACATAAGGACATGAGTGTGAGTGAGTATGAGCTGAAGTTCACTCAACGTTCCCGATATGCAGCCAAAATTGTGGAGAATGAGGAGGATAAATGCCACAAGTTTGAGGGAGGAATTCATTTAGGGATCAAGGAGAAGGTGCTGATCCCTAACTTCTGTGACTACCAGTAGTTGGTAGATGTTGCACTTCAGGTTGAGAAACTGGAGAATATCAAGTATGAAATGAATAAGAAGAGAAAGAACCGGGAGAAGTCTTTCAAAAAGGAAATGAGTACTCCAATGCCTGGGACGAGTACAAGGAGTTTCCACACTTAGAGTGAGATGGGGAGTAGTGTCTCTACTAAGAACAAGCAATTAAGGGCAACTTCAGTGCAAACCTCAACTGTGGGAAGAAATAGTAGGGTGGAGAGGAGCCGGTACACGAGCCCTCAATCTGATCATTATGGGAAGTTTCACAAATGAGAGTGCTTCAAGTTACTTGGAGCATATTTTCGATACGGGGAGAAGGGACACATGATCAGAGAATGTCCCCAGATGACAAGGTAAGAAGGGTCGCAACTGCAAGACCCAAGGAGAGCAGAAACAGTGGGAACCAGACTAGTCATTGAGGTGGACAATTCTGGGGCTGCAAAGAAGGCTATTCCTCTAAGAAGGCCAAGGGGTCAGGCACAGGCTAAGGTATTTGCCATGACCATAAAGGAGGCTACAGCCGCAATTGAAGTTGTCATGGGTATGACTCAGTTATTTAATTCTGAAGTATATGTCTTAATTGATTCTGACTCCACGCATTCATTTGTTTATGCAAGCATGACATTATGTGGTGTGAATTTGGTGCCATTGGAAAATCCATTGATTGTTAGCACTCCTTTAGGGAGGAAGGTGATAATAAGTCAAGTGTACAGAGATAGTGAACTGATTATTGAGGGTGCTAGATTGGTAGTAGACTTATTACCGCTAGAGCTGAGTGTGTAAAGTTAGACTGTAGTCTCAAAGAGGTAGAGTTTGACTTGGCAATAAAGAGAAGGTGACTTTTAGAGGAGACAGAAGAATGTCGTCACCTAGAATGATTTCAACTTTGTTAGCTGATAAGATGATGAAAAAGGATTGTGAAGCCTTCTTGGCACACATCGTGGATACCGATGTAAATGAAGGGAAGTTAGAAGATTTTTCGATTATGATGGAGTTTCCCAACGTGTTCCCAGAAAAGTTATCAAGTTTGCCACCGATGAGAAAAATTGAGTTTGCCATCGACTTGATTCCCGGTACCGCACATATTTCTATATCATCTTATAGAATGGCTCCAGCTAAACTGAAGGATCTTAAGAAATAGTTGGAAGAGCAGTTAGAGAAGGGGTATATAAGGCCAAGTTTGACACCATTGGGAGTGCCTGTTCTATTTGTTAAGAAGAAGGATGGGACATAGCATATGTGTATTGATTATCAGAGACTCAATAAGGTGACCATTATGAACAAGTATCGTCTGCCACGAATTGATGATCTATTTGACCAGTTGCAAGGAGCAAGAGCCTTTTCAAAGATTGATCTCAGGTTAGGTTATCATCAGCTCAAAATTAGGGAGTCTGATGTAAATAAGACAACTTTTAGGACATGTTATGAACATTATGAGTTTTTAGTCATGCCATTTAGACTGACCAATGCTTCGACTGCATTTATGGATCTCATGAATAGGGTCTTCAAGGAGTACCTAGATCAACTTGTCATTGTATTTATAGATGAAATTATGGTTTATTCCAAGAGCAAAGAGGAACATGAAAAATATTTCAGGATAGTGTTGCAGATATTAAGGGAAAAGGAGTTGTATATCAAATTCAGCAAATATAAATTTTGGCTTCATGAGGTGGTATTCCTTGGACATGTGATTTCGAAGGATGGAGTACATATTGATCCGAGCAAAATTGAAGCAGTGGTAAAGTGGCATGCACCAAAGATAGTGATAAAAGTGAGAAGTTTTCTAGATCTGGTAGGGTATTATAGGAGGTTTATAAAAGGATTTTCTATAATAGCTGCTCCGATCACTAAGTTGTTAAGGAAAAATTATAAGTTTATCTAGTGTGATGAATGTCAGAAAAACTTTGAGGAGCTTAAGCACAGATTGATAAGTGCTCCAATTTTGACCTTGCCCATGGGAGATGAGGGTTATAAAGTTTATAGTGATGCTTCAAGGAAGGGTTTGGGTTATGTGTTGATGTAGGGAGACAAAGTAATAGCTTATGCCTTGTGGCAATTAAAGTCGTATGAGTTGAATTATCCAACCCATGATTTGGAATTGGCAGCAATAATTTTTTCCCTTAAGATTTGGAGACATTATATGTATGGGGTTCAGACGAGGATTTTAATGGATCACAAAAGTCTCAAGTATTTATTAAGTCAAAAAGAGCTGAATTTGAGACAGAGAAGGTGGCTAGAGTTGCTTAAGGATTATGGACCTATTGATTGAATACCACCCAGGAAAGGCAAATGTGGTAGCCGATGCCTTGGGTAGGAAATCTTCCATAGCTTATGTTCGACAGTTTATTTGCCGTTGTTGGCAGAGATGGCTAAGCTAAAAATAAGTTTGACACAGGAGGAGCCTAGTTATATCATTGCTAATTTCAAAGTGAGACCGATACTCAGGGAGAAGGCTAAGGAGTTGCAAGTATAGGATATAGAATTGAGTGAGCTCCGAGAAGAAATTCATAATGGCAAGAAATATAAAGTGTTAGTGAGAGATGATGGACTTATGGTTGTGGGAAACGGACTCTATATTCCAAATGTCAAGAAAGTAATGGACAAAATATTGGATAAGGCACACAATGCGCCTTATGTTATGCACCCAGGTAGCACTATCATGTACGGAGATTTAAAAGAGCATTTCTAGTAGAAAGGCATGAAGAAGGATGTAGTAGAATATGCAAGTAAGTGTCTAGTGTGTCAACAAGTCAAGGCTGAACACCACGCACCTTCAGGCAAGTTAAGGCCATTGTCCATTCCTGAGTGGAAGTGGTAAAGGGTGACTATGGATTTCCTAATGGGTTTTCCAAAGACCAGTAGGAAGCATGATGCTATATAGGTTATTGTTGATCATTTGACGAAGTCAGCTCATTTTCTAGCAATTAAACAAATTGATTCTTTGTATGTGCTAGCAAAGAAGTATATTGATAAAATAGTAAGACTGCATGGGATTCTTGACTCTGTAGTTTCTAACAGAGATCCTCAGTTTACTTCGAGATTTTAGGGAAGCTTACAAGAGGCTTTGGAAACCAAGTTGAATTTTAGCACTGCTTTTCATCCTCAAACAGATGGTCAAACTGAGAGAACTGTTCGGACTCTTAAGGGAATGTTCAGGGCATGTGTGATGGATTTCAAAAGAGCTTGGGATGAACATTTGCCATTGGTCAAATTTGTTTACAATAATTCATACCATTCGAGCATTTAGATGGCTCCTTATAGAGCATTGTATGGGAGGAGATGTAGAACTCCTATATGCTGGGACGGAGAAGGAGAACGGAAACTAGTGGGATCGAAGTTGCTCCAGATGACAGTTGACAAGGTCAATCTAGTTAAGCAGAGGCTTAAAGCAACTCATTAATTGGTGAAGGTTCAAGGTAAGTTTATATTTAAACTTTTAGATTTTTGGAAGGGTTTTGGTTCATAAAGCTTAAGAAATGCATGGGTTTAAGTTTTCTAGGATTAATTTTAGTGTATATATTTCTTTGAGTTCTCAATTGGAATTTCTATTGAATTGGGATTTTTTCCAATATTGAAGGAAATCAAGAGGAGTAGGAAGAGAGGCATCTTTGAGCAATTGTTAAGCAAGGCATTCAAGGTGGTTACATTTTTATAATTATGTAATAAGCCATAATTGTTTCTTCCAAATCAAGAAAATTAATGTTTTCAATTGTGTTATAGATGTGCATTTATTGCTCTTTGAATGCTTTAAGAAAGTGCTATAGTTTGGTATATGAATATTGTGTTGATGATTTATGAAAAGAATATGAAAATGATTTTTTTAACAGATACTATGTTTATGAAATCACTTTTCAAAAAAAGTACCATTTTGGGCAACAGGTTTACAAGTTATGAAATACATGTTATGTGGGTTTGGTTTAGTCCATTCTACATGTCAAGGGCACTTTGACTAATGGCTTCTCCCACCTGCCCGCTAGTGACATGGAGCTTTTTCATGGACTCCCTCATATTTACGACTACACAAAACCACTATATAGGATTGTGTTAGTTCGTTCTGTTTACGACTACACAGGACCATCACATGGGAATGTGTTAGTTCATTCTATTTATGGACCTCCCAAACCATTTTGATTTGCTTATGTGTTGACAAGTTTATTGAATGCATATTTTGGGTTGCTTATAATTGTTTGATAAATTGAGAATTGGGAAATATGTGTTTCATGATTCATTGTGAATTTTTCAATGGTTTTGCCTTATTACTGATTATAAAACTGTTAACCATGAGTTTTAAGCACACCCCCCATTCCTCCCCATCTTCAGGTGATGAGTGCGACATCAAGTGAAGAAGCATAAAGGCATTACTCCATATTATGCTTATTTTGTATTTTAAGTTAGTTTTTGTAAAACAAGGCTTTAGTTGCCTTTTGAGCAATTCTACTTTGTGTAAATTATGTATTTTTGGACTATGATGTATGGTAGCTTGAAATGCCTATTAAAGCTTTATAAAACTCTTATCTTTTGATGATAATGAAATATGATTATGTTTTTGCTCATAACTCTCAAAGTTTCTACATTGCATTTTTCAAGCATTCATAAGGATAAAATTTTGTGTTCTAATTTCTGGGGCAAAACTGTATTGATCTAGGATGAATTAGATAGAGTTGTCTTCTTGTAAGTTGTAGATTATCTTTCTTCTTTCCAATGATATAAAGTATGAAATTTTTGGATATTGGGATTGGGAGATATGATCATTATAAATTAGTAATGCTGCACAGGATGCATATAGGACAACCATAGTGAAAGATGAGAATTTGTTATATGTGATGAATCAATTCAGTTCAAATTTGGGACTTTAATGAAATCAATTTGGTAATTGAATGTTTAAAGAGTGATATTGCATTATAAGAAGCGAATTTGGGAAGATTATGAGTGAAAGTGATGCTAGAGTGGATGTAGGAACCATTGGAGATGCTTTGGAGGGGGTTTTATCTCACCTATATCTGTTAGACGGACTTTAGGTCTATTAAATGGACCTTCTCAGGTCTAAAAATATCCCTAGGCTAGTCCATGTCCATTAAATGGACATTAGGCCCATTAAACTGACCTTCACGGGTCTGGAAGACATCCCATATCCCGTGTATGTCCGCTTGGTGGAGGTGTATGTCCGTTTAATGGACATACACTGTACACTTTGGGAAATTCAGATTATGACCCTCTAGATGGAAAAGTCTCTCTTCAGGTCTTCACAAAAGTTGTAGATCTTGAAGGCCTCAGAACTGTCTTAAAATGACCTTAATCCGATAACTCTAGTGAAATTTATGTGAATTGTCCCAAAACAGGTACAATATGATTGAGGACACAATCATGTCGGATTCTTTTGGCCATAGCTTCCTCTTCCAACCTCCAAATGAAGTGATTCTTAAACCAATAGTTTCATAACACATTTTTATATCTTTCTATAAAAATTGGTAACCTTTGGGGTTGATTTGAAAAATATTAATGGAAAGAAAGTGAGGGAATCGATTGGAGGAGCATGACTTGGTTATGAGCATACTTTGGTTTTTAAGCATATCTCGATCTATATTAATCGAATAGGAAACTTTTGGGATGTTATAAGAATGAAGATGAACCGATGATGACTAATGAGAGCTCATGGAAATAACCCTACAAGGTAATACGCATGCGCATGTTTTATGACATCCAAATAATTGGGCTCCAGAAATGGGGTCCAACAAGAATGATGAGTTTTGTATCATGATAGTAGATGACTATCAGTAATGACACTATTAAATGAATTAGGAATCATGTATATTTTTAAAGAATAAAGTAGGCCATTTATTTAATCTTAAAACATACATTTTAGCATTCTTTTATTGTGAACCACAATCTTGATAAGTGATGAGCTCATATATGTTTCATTTTAATTCTTGATATGATCAGAATGGATTTTTACAAAGTATCAATCTAGTGTCTATATGTTGGAATTATTAATTGAAACATGTATTAGGAAACAATCACTCAAATAAAGAGTTTATAGTGATATCATTACTTCTAGATGTTTTACGGAGATTGGTGACTAAACTGGTGCCAATGGTTTGATGGACTAACTACTTATTAAGTCTTAACACCAAGATGAGATCTTGTGTGCTAATCACCATATAGAGTGAAGCGGGAGATCTAGAAGGAAAAACCAACATAAGAGAAAATCGGTAATTTTACACTTTATTGTACGGATGGCTGTAATATGGTTCATAATAACGTTTGCAATTGGACATCTTATTTGAAACATATGTTCTCATAATATTTAGTAATTCAAGAGTTCTTGGATTTTGACTCAGTCTCTCCTCTTTGATGTTAACCGAAATTGAGAAAGAAAGAAGAAGTGTTCTTGCATTTTTGACTCACTCTCTCCTCTTTTGTATAGCCTAGTCTAAACTTGAATGAGAAGGGTCTCATTTTTGGATTCTTTTAACTAAGGAAAATCTCTTCAAGATTTCTTCTCCTTTTCCACCAAAGGATCGTGTTAACCAAGTTGTCTACAGCAAACAAGTGGTAGATCAGATTGGTCGAGGATACAATAAAGAGGTGAGATACATTGATAAGGAGATGATACAAAGCAAGGAGTCAAAGTTGTAGCAAAGAGTCGGTATAATTTCCATCTTGTTCGTATGTTATTATTGTCCATATACCATATCATGTATGGATGAAACATGTTTTATTATGCTTACACTGCTATTTGATTTTAGAAAAAAGTTTCTGAAATCTACCGTTTTAGCCAAATCCAGAGTGCAATTTTTTTCGATCCAACAATTGATATCAGAGCCATTTTATTATGCATGATTTCAGTTACTATATGTGATGCAAGGGTTGACAATTATATTTTGTGCAATATCCCACTACCATAAAGTATATATCTGAACATCCAAAGGACATTCAAGTCCATATCTTATGATAGTGGTATGTTTGCATGAACACATATCCAACTTACATGTGGCATCATCTAATCAAGTTAAAAGTCACCAAAAAAAACATTCCTTGCATTCATTGACAAAAGCTTACATTTCTTATACAAGTTCTATATAATAAGAAACTATAAAATGCAAGTCACAACTCTTCTCATGTCAATTGACAGACCATTGAGCCATAACTTAATCCAAAATGTTCCTCTAGTCCAGTCTTAGAAACTAGGTCTCTTGTCTCATACCTAAAAAGCCAAGTTGCAATTTTTATGAATTTTGCAAACTCAATAAGTGAACCATCATTGATGATTTCACCCAAGTCAAATGCACAATATCACATATTTCATATATATTCTTTCAGAACATAAATAATCCAAATACTCACATTATCATGGCACATCATGATATCATCATAAATTTAAAATAGATATACACAAATATAGATGCATATAAGACTCCAAATTTGTTATTATTATTGTGATCGAGTGCCTTTTAGATACAGATATAGATATTGGCCCATTGGGCTCAACCAGAAACATAAATCACGGAGTAAAGCTTTATAGGAAGAATAGTGAGCTTTAAGCTCTTTCAGACTAGCTACTCTGATTACAACGCCTTTATCTGAACATGCATTTTATGAAATGCATCAAATAATAGAATATGCCATGTAGAGCGGTCATTTATAGTGTACAGTCAGAATCTCATAGTCATCGGACCCAAGTCTGGCATTCAACTTTTGTTAAGTATATAAATATCATTCAGAATTTAAAAGAAACTAGAACACTTCCATTTCATAACAAACTCCTCGGATCATTCAAGTCCAAAATTCATCAACAATTCACAAATAGTTCAATAATTGGAAGTTAAACAAATTCAATCAATCCTAGGAAAAATCATCTAGGTTGACTCATAGTACGCTCCAATTTGCTATTGTCTAGATGATCTAGCAATGTCTGACTAGTTTCCAATGTGCTCCTTTATTTTATACAAAACACATTTACATATATCACAAATTGGCACAATTATAAGCATTTGTTAATGCACATGTATGTATATGAACTATGCATAATGTATGTTCATGACAATCCCGGGTATCGCTCTATCATTTTTCATCATATAAACATGCATTTATCCAAACTCACATAACTATCATTTACACTTATGAATTATGCCTCAATAAAACCATTAGAATCACTATTCCTAACTCATTTGGTAAAATTTAGATTTTTCCAAAAACTAACTTTCGGGTCTACTATTCTTGATCATTTAGATTATGTAAATGAAGTAATTTGACAATACTATCTTTTATAAAATTGTTCTCCTATCTCCTAAGTTTCTAATTACACTAAGATCATTCAATTTGGTTTAGTAATCTAAAAGTTATATCCCAAACATTTTCAATCTATTCTTATACTAAAACAGTATCTTGTACTTAAATTTAATTCAAAATATATAATTCTAAAGATAGAATTAAAATTAGATTTCTTTATACAATTTGTATTTCTATATCTCTAGTTTACTACAAATAAAAAATCATTTCACTTGGATGACTATAGAGGAAGTTATAGGAAAAATAAGGCAGGATGTTTGGGGTGGAAAAACCTTTTAGGTGCACGATCATGCACTCTTGAGTTGTTTAACCCAACTAGAATTAAGTCACGGCCATGCAATATCAGTGCATGACCATGCATTCATAAATAATCAAGTCATAGGATGCAACCATAACGCATACCTATGCACACCAACAAACCAATCACAGCTGCACCTTAATGCACGGACGTGCATACCCAATCTCCAGAACAAATTTTTTATCCCAATTTTATCTCTCAATCTCTGTCAAATGATTTTAGATTGCCATAAATTTTAGTGGAGATGTAGAACAATGTGTTACGAGTCTTTTGGTTTAAGAATCAAGTCATTTGAATTTTAGGAGAAGAAGTTATAACAAAAAGATTAAAGGATGTTCAGAAAACAATCTCCCTTTAGAAGCGTCAGGGCCACGATCGTGTAGAGGCACGATCGTGAGTTTTCAATCCCTCCCGTGAAGTCACGATCATGGAGAAGCACAATCGTGCTTCTCTAAATCCATTAGTGTTGTCATGATCGTGTAGAGGCACGATCGTGCATCCTCCTTCTCCTTCTTCACTGAAACTGGAAATTTTTCCTCTTTTTCTTCCTTTTTTTTCTAGATTGTCTCATTCCTATCTTATTCAACAAACACATAACTCATCTTTTCTACTTCCCTTCTAGATCAACATAACACTAATAAATCAAAACCAAACATAATCATCAAAAACTGTATATCATCCACACCAATCCCATTTTTTCCATTTTTCTATCTTATCAGTCACGTAAATCCCATTTTTTGCATTTTTCTATCTTTTCTATCTTTCCATTTTTATCAACACAATCACTTCATTTAAATCCTCTCTATATATCAAGACCTTACCCAATTCTCATTCCTTGTCATCAAACTCATTTAAATTCATTTCTACTGATACTCAACAGATTCATGCATGTACAGTGAAAAACAAACCTTATGTCTATTTCATAGTACAAAATATAGTACATATATATTCATCGATTTTTCATGAACTTCTGTATCATTTTTATTTTACTCCAATTATCCCAAGTATTTCAGTCTAATACATGCATTATCAAAATACCATTTATAATATCACAAAGATTAAAACTCAACTTACTTGAGTTAGATAAATTCCTAGCAAATTAGATTTCGGAGAATGGACAAACACTGAGATTTTAATAGAAATCAAACTCTCTCTCTCTCTCTCTCTCTCTCTCTCTCTCTCTCTCTCTCTCTCTATGAACTGAAATTCTTACTTGATGTAAGATTCAATAACCATTTTCACAACAGACACAGCTTGGTGTTTTCGGTGAGGATGAAGAACAACGCAAGTGAAGAACGTGCAAGCTGCAAAAATTTCCTTACTAAACATATAACTACGTGTATTACACTCTCACTACCACATATCACCATGCATGTAAGGCATTTGTCAATATTTAATCAGCCTACGTGCCAGACTAAAATTGGTCCAATTTCAACATTTTTTCCTATTCTAAAATACCCCAAATTTTATTTTAGAAATTTCCTAAAATTCACCAAAAATTCTAAAATAATAATAATTATCACCAAATAAATTTTCAACACAAATAATCCATGTTTCCCATTTAAAAATCAATTCTAACTTGAAAAATGTCAATGAATGCATGTACAATCATATTAATATGCAAAAATCAGTATTCTCTTGTATGTGCATGTCATATTCAATTTAAGCATAATATACATTTTTCTAGTTTCTTAGTTATTTCTCATAATACACTATTATAGGTTTAACATGGATAACGGGATGTTACATTTTGTATGCTGCATATTTTTATGTGATAGAAATATATATGGTGTGTGTTTTCCTCTTTTGGTAGTCTATAGAATATAGTTTTACCTTGTAAGTTTTCTTCGTTTGGTTTATAACAAGGAGGGTAGCCTATCATCGTCATGTTTCCTCCTTGGTTTCATTTTTCTGTTTTCTTTCATTTTGTAACATACACATTTTTGTAATGTTGAAGATAAAGCAACCATGAATCGAAGAAAAGAAGGTAATGGTTTCAGTTTATCCTTTGGTGTATTGATAAAGTTTTGGTTTTATGAAAACCAAACTGCTGGAATTTTTTTTTAAAGTTTTGATTTTATGGAAACCTTGCTAGAAATTTTGTTTTAGCAAAGTTTCAGTATTATGAAACACTAGTGCTGGATTTTTCAGTTTCGAATTTACCAAAAACAAGTGCTAGAATTTTTGTTTTCATATTGCCAAACTTTCGGTTTTTATGAAAAACAAGTACTGGAATTTTTGTTTTCCTAGTAACAAAATTTGATTTTATGAAAAAACAAAACTTGTTGAAACATAAATTCCATTACACATTTTTTACCAAATGGGTCTGGTCAAGTGAGTGGAGAGTTAGAAGCGGAAGTTCCAAGTCCAAGATTTTTTTTTACTATGGGCCAAAGGGCCTTGTAATTCTTTTATGTTCTAGGATGGACAATCTAAAGTAGTGTTATTATTCATGAGATGAATGGATGGATGGATACTTATAATATGTGATACTATGTGATAGTATGCTATTTAATTGCCAACCCTAGGCTTTGCTATGTATTCATTATGTATAAGATATATAATGAAACAATATAGGATCATTAATAAATTGTATCCAGACAAGATGGTATTTATTAAAACTTAAAGCCCAAAAAGATCTAGTGAGAGAAGATGCTCATGTGAGAGTCCACGGTTTCCATGTGATTGTCCATTTGCATGTGGTGAATTGTTACTCACTACCAGAGAACATGAATCCTATATCTTGTATAGTTTGGGTCTCCTAAAGGATAAGGCCACTCATTGGTAACAAATGTAACCTCCCATCGAGGTATGGTTTGCAAGAACCTTTAGTGGATGAATCAAATGGTTACATAATCAACATAGTTTATCAAGAACCTACCCACTGTAGCTCTGTTGATAAATGTATGGACCAAATTATGGCACTTCCTAAAAAGTTAGGCATGAAGATGCTTAGTAGTTTTTCGAGAGTGAGGGTCCTAGTTTTTCTTTTAATGGATAAGATGGTCCACCGTCACTTAGTCTATTATAGATGAGAAAAATAACTATCGTATAAAGATTTTTCTTTTTAAGTTTTGTTAAATCTATCATCATGCATACATGCATCATGATTTTATACCAAGTTCCAATACTTTGACTAGTATGCTTATTCTTTAATAATTTATATTTTCAAACACAATTACCACAATATAAATCCTCTCACTTTGCTCTTAACTAATAACAAATTGAAAAATGGAGAGAATTTTAATAAATGGAGACGTAACCATGACATTATTCTTCAATATGAACAAATTTCATAGGTATTAACAAAATATAAGCCTGGACCTCTGGGTGGAAATTCAACTTCTGAGCAAGTCCAGTAATATGAGTGATGGCAGAATGCTGATAAGACTACTAAGTGCTATATTCTGACTTCTGTCAGCTGAATGTTGCAAAAGCAAATTGCATGCATGAAAAATGCTAATGCAATGGTCCATCATCTATATGATACGTTTGCTGTGAAGACCAGCACTGCATGGGTGAAAGCTATCCAAACCTTTCATAATATCAGACAAAAGCCTAGTGAACTGGTGTAGGATTATATGCTTAAGGTAATCTTTGCGGTTACTGAGGCTGAGATGCTTGAGGAGGACACGGATGCAAAAACATAAATGATTATGATCATCAATAGCTTAAACTCTTCTTTTTAGCAGTTTAAGTTGATATGTTAGCTCAACAGTAAGGATTATACCTTAAGTGAGTAGATCAATTGTTGGATTAGAAACATAAGCATGCTATATTTGGATAAAATGGTAGATTTCAAAATTTTTTAGAAATCAAAATTGCAACGGAAGCAATAAAACCAAATAAACATGCCAAGCCATACATGATACAATATAAGGAAAATAAACAACAATATGGAAATTATTATCAACTCCTTCACTACAGCTTTAATTCCTCACTGTATTATCCTATCTTCGATAATGTATCCTCTCCTAGTTAATTTATCCTCTTTTCATTATTGTATCCTTGACCAATTTGATCTGCCACTTGTTCTCTTTGGACAACTTGGTTAACAAGAGCCTTTGGTAGGAAAGGAGAAGAAAACATGAATAGATTTTTCCTTAGAAGAAAGAAGACAATGATGAGATACCTCTTATGCAAATTTTGGTCAAGCTACGCAAGATAGGGGAGAGAGAGATAAAAATTCAACAACCCTTTGTATTCTTTCTCTCAATTTTGGTTAAGCCTCAAAGAAAGGAGTGAAGTGCATCTAATGCATAGCATCATTTCTTAATCAATCATAAAGAAGCCAATAAATGAGATTTTTCTCATTTGTTTTAAGTTGGCTATATGAAAAGACCAATAACCTAAATGATACATCTCATTTTCGATTTTGTGTGATGAAAGAAGGAAGATGGTCCATCAAATGCACCTATTTCTTCTTTAATCCAATGAATGCTAAATGGTTATATGCTATCATTAAAAGACAACCATTAAACCATTGAATGATAAGATCATTATTCCATTTAATGATGATAAAGCATGTTAAAAACTGTCTTAAATATAGCAAACCAATGTTAAATGTGCAACTGCACATTTAGCCCATTAAAACTGAAAATCCACCTCCTTTTATCTTTGATAACTTTTTAATTTAATTAATCAAATTAAACCAAAGTCTAGCCCATTTCTAAATGTTTATATGAGCTTGTAATTAATAATTAATTAAAGTAAGCCCAACATTCAATCATAGGCTTTAAAACCTCTATTTGTATTTCTTACTTTGCTTGATAACCTTCCTAGAAGCCAAATGGAAAATCTAATTGGACTTATATAATTCAAGCTCTAATAAGCCAAGAATTAATTTAATCTCATTAGAATTATTTCCAGCTTATTAACTAAATGTTATTCCACTAAAGACAATTAGTTGAACTCTTGAATTACTAAATATTATGAGAACACATGTTTCAAACAAGATGTCTAATTGTAAACTCTAATATGAACTACATTATAGCCATCCGCACAATAAAGGTAAAATTACCATTTTTTCCTTATGTTAGATTTTCCTTCTAGATCTCCTATTTTATTCTATATGGTGATTAACATAAAAGATCTCATCTTGGTGTTAAGACTTGATAGGTAGCTAGTCCTTCAAACTACTGGCGTCAATTTAATCACCAATCTCCATAAAACATCTAGAAGTGATGATATCACTATAAACTCTTTATATGAGTGAATGTTCCCTAATACATGTTTTTAATAATTCCAACATACAGACACTGGATTGATACTTTGTAAAAATCCATTTTGATCATATTAAAAATTATAATGAAACATATAATAAATGAATGCTTAAGTGTATATTTTAAGATTAAAATAACGACCTACTTTGTTCTTTAAAACATACATGATTCTATATTCATTTAATAGTGCCATTATCGATAGTTAATAACTATCATGATATGAAACTCATCATTCCCTTGAAGTAAACTCCTTTACTTGGACAGAGATAAATCGCAACATTACAGTCTAAACCATAATCAAGTGACCAACTTGATTATTCAACTATGAATCAATTATTTTATATTCGAATAAAATACATGTTTCCCATTCATCTCTATGTATATGTATGTTACTTACAAAAGAATCTCGGTATCTTATGACTAGATATATAATACTCATACAAATAAAATCAAACTCTTTTGTTTTATTAATAATAAATATTTTCATTATAAAAGTAACTGGAAGAAAATTAAGTTATAAGTAAATACACTTGCTTTCTAGGGCACTATATTTACATAACTCTAATGAATATGACATCAAAGTTATTCATATTTAAATATATCCAGTTGACTAAGGATGAAAGATGAAGCAACGACTAATTAAAGAAATTGACTATGTAAGAAAGAACAACAACACTTGTGAAAAAACAGGAGAAGACACTCGAACTTTTGAAACATTTGAGCAACATTCTTATTCTTGAGAGCCATACTATTCTTATTATGCCTTAAAAAGTAAAATCACTCTATCAAGAGAGAAATTGTTATTTTATTTTCAGTGAACTTTTACAAGCTTGTTATACACTTAAAGTGTGGAAAGTTGGAGAACTTTGAAAAATATGTACTCATGAGCTTGGATAGGCTCTTCAAATTTAATACTTGGATTTTTATAGTGAAACAATCAAGTTGGATACTTGGGGACTGGACGTAGACTTAGATTGTAAGTCTAACCAATATAAATAGATTGCGTCCTTCTCTGTCTCTCCTTGTCTTTTATATTTATGCATTATATTGTGTGTGCATTCATTTTAACAAGAGCCTCTTTCACTTTTATAATAGGTCTCTTCTATTTTTAATTTGCAAGAGGTTTTTTCAGTTTTAATAGACGCTTTCTATTTTTAAATTGTTTTAAGAAGATTCATCATTCAATAGGTCTATTTCGTTTAAGCAGGGTCCTATTTCCACATAAGGTTCCTATCGCTAAGAGGCTCCTATCGTTTAAAAGACTTTACCGTCTGACAGGCTCCTACTATTTTTAGTAGTTAACTAAGATTTGTATTTTATATGAATTGAAAGTAACTTACGAATTTTTTTTAAGTCACATACAATTCACACCCTCTTATGGGTATTTGCTTTATAAAAAGGATATTAAATCCCCAATCACTGAAAAAGAACCATTGAAAGAGATGGAGGTTGTGCAAATAGCTTATAGGTTATTCCATCTATTCAAGGGACTAATTGTTGATCCAATCTTTAGTTTTAAGAAGCGAAATGACAGTCGAGATATTTTTGATACTCTTGAGCCAGAAGATGCTCTCAATGTTGGACCCCAAAAGTTTTTCAGTTATTATCAATTTATTAGTTTAATGATTCAGTTATGTTACGTTTGTTTGTTTGGTTGTTTATTTTTTTTATTGGGCCATTAAGTCTAGTAAGCATCAAAAGAGATTAGGAATTGATGGAATTAAAGTATAAATGTAGTAAGAAT